>JAUMHA010370400.1:0-13363 GCA_032359765.1 Saxidomus gigantea | reverse complement strand
ATCCTGGAAATTTGTCGGAAAGGTTGTTTTGATGATTTCTAGCTCAAGTTCGAATATGGGTCATCTGGGGTCAAAAATTTGCAGATTTCTAGCAACTTTGTTAAAAGCATTTGTACTCGGGTGAGCGATAAAGGGCCATCATGGCCCTCTTGTTATTATAGTCGATCACTTACACAGGTTAGGTTGTATTACAATATTGGTAATATAGTGAGTGACAGAGGTTAGAATGTTGGTTTTGTTGTTAGCTACTATTTTTCAATGTGTATTGTTAGAATTTAGAAACAATTACTTGTTTTTTTCAGGTGATGGCAGAATGGATTCCCCTGGACATTCTGCACAATATTTCACGTATACTCTTATGGAGCATGAGACAATGGACATCTTGTCCTGCGTCATTATAGTCAACAGGATGACTTGGTTGAAATCAACTATGATTGAGGTAGAAATGCTGAAGCGTGCATTGAAATACATAGAAGACAGTGGTGTAACAGTTGTTCAGCTCGTTACCGATGTCAACACAACAGTTGCAGCATTGATGAGTATGAAATTTATTTTTGTAAATACGAAAAAGGTATTGAACCACTCTGAAACACTCATATCAGAAGTCATCAAGCTTATAATCGCTGAAACCAAATTACAACAGCTAGGTGGAATGAGTCACATCTGTGCTTTTTCTAAAGGTCACACCTTGAACCTGAGTTTAGAGACAAACATCCTAAACCACTCAGCTATTTACATTACATGATAAAATCTGTCTAAAATGGTTGAAAGTGTCAAAGATGTGAACATAATGTTAAAAGTATTTCATGGCAATTAGTAAACAGGAAAGTCAGCTTCAGGAATTGTATTAAAGTTTTAGAAGTTTTTTTATGTTCATAGCTGTTATTATTATTTTGTTTAGGAAAAGAACATCCCGCCATCAAGCATTCTTTTGATACCTGGCATGGAGCAAAACATTTTGGGAAGAAATTAGGAGCGGTATGTTTTTATTTCTTTTTTGAAGTACAATTTATAATAAAAAATAAAAGGAAGTAAATGTTTTATAAAAATATGCTAATTTTCAGTGCTAAATGAACAATACTCATACCTTTAGAGCTCTGAATACTTGTTTATGATATATTCACATTAGAAATTTAAAAAAATGCTTCATAACTAAAGCTTCATTCTAATTTGCACATTTGTAACTCATATCTCTTGCTATCAATATCTGTATGTTTTATTTATTATTTCTTATTTCAATTTTATTTTTTGTTTGTTTACTATTCAGGTTGCTGCAGAAAATAAAAACAAGGACCTTAGACCTTGGGTGCAACATCTAATAAACCATTTTACATCTTTAGGACTGCATGTGGTGATGAGGACATACTCCTTGTGAGTAATTACAATTAGAAGTGTTTTTAATTAATGAAGTTTCCTTCATACAATTCAGTGATTTTGATTTTACCAAGATGCCCTCAAAATCAGATTAAATTCAGTGCATTCAAATGTGTGGTAGGATTGTTTTGATTAAACCTTAGGTCGTGTCTGAATTGTACTGTTTAAAAACAAATCTGACATGGAGTGATATTTTGCTTTTGATTTTTGCTTAATTTATAATTTTGTTATGGCAGGGAAAATGGAGAAGTTGTATTCACCATGTGACAGATGTACATGAATGGATATTGGGAGACGGGGCAATTGAACCAAGGTCTGACCATGGAGACCTAGAGGACTCTTGAAAAAGTGGTTGGAACCAGGGGGCAGTGCACACATGACACTCACAAAGGTCATGCTGGATCAAAGGATCTTGCATACATTAATCCATCATGCCAATTTCAGGAGAGTTCAACTGCTAGTCTGATTACCTAAAGGCCATTTTTACACCATTTATTGTAGCATGATCCAGTAAGCATTTCTATATTTGAGTGTTTAATGTCTCTTACATGTTAAATATTAAGTACATCAAACTATCCCATAAAATTCTTAGTATATTAGAATCTGACCTAAATTTAGATAGCACAAGCATGTCAGAGATGAAGTCAATTTTCCGGTGAATGGGTGACTGTGTTAAACTCTAGGGTTCAAAGTTGTAAGTTAATGTGGCAAAGAAGTTGGATACATAGTTATAACGCAAACAAAATTGATTTTACAATTATACTTCATATTGTTTAATGCCAGTTTCAACTGTATTTCAATCATGTAAGGGGCTGACAGTTTACCTAACCGTCGTTTTTGGGAAGAACCATTTCTTTAACCCTCTGTTCAGTAAGAAACTGTCAACTGTCCCACTTAAAGAGACATGGTCAGTAGCAGGACTCTAACTCATGACGACCTATCAATGAGAAGGCACAATGATATAATGTCAGCAACTCCAACCACTAGCCCAAAGAAGCAAACATGTTAAGACTGTTGTGAATAATAGGCTTAACATCTTTACATTATGAGTAATCATGTATAGTAATTCAGTGCATGAAACATCTAGATAAACGTATGAAACATACAAAGATAGTTGTTTTATTCCATGTGTAATTGTGTATTTCAGACATACAGGAGATCTAGAAAATCTGCATGAACACATACTCGTGTACTGTGTAAAAAGATTTGCTTATGCGTAAGTATTCATTCTTGGTTCAGTTTTGTTACAAGCCCCTTTCCACCTTCTGTCCACACGCTCTAATACATATTGACAAAATGCATGCAATAAAATATGCATTGAATCAATAAGATATGACATGTTTTCATCATAGAATACAGTAACTGTTTGTCTTGTATGTTTAAAGGCAATGATTGTAAGACAAACTTATGACAATTCATGACTGAAACTATGGCTTTCATGACTGTATAATATTGAAATACATCCTTTCTTCTTTATTTTAGTTATCCCGCTTACACGGCAAAAATCTTCCTAGCTATGCTAGACTACATGCAGCACAAGGACAGACCAGTGTTGGTTAACAAGAATGGTGAGACCAGGTAACAGACTCCTACTTTGTATTCCTATGTTTTCACTTTATTTGTACACATAAAATAAGCATTCTAAAGAAGCCTTTACTAATGTGCCTCTGTTGTGCTTTAGAACTCATCTCAACTGTGCCCAGGGCGAGTTTTTGTGATTAATCGTCATCATGTATTATCTTTCCACATTTCCTATGACTGACATTGCATATACTCAGGTAATGCCTGCTTAAAGCATTTTTAACACTTTGTTTCATTTTCAGACTTCATAGATGTTATTCCAAACGGAATGGCGCATACAGTGTCTACGCTGAAAAAGTGCCGAAGACTTACAGTTACATAGTTACATGACAAACTTGTCTCGAGAAACTTTTCACTTGCGTCTTCACTAGAACAGTAGCAGTAAGAGCACCAGTAGAACTGACACCAACCGACCTAAGAAAAATCAGGGAACGATTGAGTGCAGTGTCTCCACCTCCAACTAAAAGTATAATGGAGAGCAAAACGTCTAGATTTAGGGACACAAAACTGTCTTTAGTAGTAAGCAGTTCTCATCAGAAGTAAATTGCCATGTACTATTTCTATAAAATGAAAGAGACTCAGTGCTCAGAAGTGTCCACTACTGTGTAAATTCATAGGACGTTATGTCACTGTCACAGTATTCTAAATGAACTATAGTTGGTGTTCTCCATTTGAAGAGATCATTTTCAGTACTGTTTTTGAAGTCGTTACAGACTTTTCATTTGGCATCAAGTCAAATAAAAATGGACAAAACACAAACTCATTTTAGACCATTTAAATTATTAAAGAAATAACAAATACTAGAACTCAATTGCAGAAGTGTAATTGTGAACAGCTACAATGTCTTATGTTTGCAAAAAGTAAAAACATTTGAAATAAATCTTTTTTCTTCACTGTATTAATTTTTCTTGTCGTCAATTAGAACTATGAAAATTGACCGTTTAAGTTTTCCAAAGGTTGACGATCCCTACTTTGGCTAAATACAACATTTGCACAATAAATGAAAAAGAACAAGATACTCAAAAAATATTTTATCTTGGTTTACCTAACACATTTCACATTTACTGCACTTAGACAGACAGTAGCAGCTCAATTTTGCATACAAAGAGAAAATAATTCAAAAACAACAATTGAAAAATATATATATTTTACCAATTGTTAAGTAAAACCTGTATAAAACTTCCAGCCAAATGACAGCTTTAAAAAGTCAGTTTCTATCAAAGGTCATTTGATGTACTTATTTCTTTTATGTAGTATTTTGAGTGAATATTGTAAACAAAATTTAATATCAGATGTAGTGTGTTAAGATTTAATACAATTCTCATTTCACCAAAAGTCAAAATGCTACAGCAGTCAAAAGAAGCAAATTTCTATTATTGTTCAAAGACATTTATAACTTATCACACTTGGGAGTGGACAAAGGTGTACCACCCAACGAGTCTTGGTTTTCTTCTCCCAAGAACTGATGCATCATGTGCAATGTCTAAATGGATCTATGAGGGATAAACCCTGTGTATTGCCCGAGTGGAATGGGATAAACACTCCTATATGTAATTCTCCAAATGCAGCAGCTTGTTACATGTATCACTCTCCTTACACCAGCACCTAGTCTGCCATGGCGCCAGAGTACAAAGTTTATGTGGGCTGCATGCTGCATTGTTCTGTTGTACTTATCCATCCTCAGTCCGTGGCGACCCAACATCTGGTGGTACCTATGCACAAGGGCCAAAACCTCTGCATCCAGCACCAACCTATCGATTTGCTAAAAAGAGATAAAGTTTCTAATAACATTTCAAAATTGTATTGTACATCACATGATGCAAGGAAGACCAGTCCGTCCATCTGTAGCACCCTTGTGATGTTCTTGCAAGAAACAGCGAAATATGCCCAGAGCAGAGGTTGTAATACTGAAGACAATTAAATGGAATACACAAATGCTGTTAGGAGAGATGCACTGTCAATGAAGAGGTCACCGTTATAATTCATATAATCAGAAACTTTTATCAAATATCTTGTTATTACTTTCAGAATATATGCTTATACCATATCCCCCTGAGTGTTTAAAAACAATCCCGAGACATTACATTTTATACATTTGTAGCCTAATGACATTATTAAGGACCTAAAATAAATAATAGTTTTATTTAGCTCACCTGGCACAAAGTGCTAGAGTGAGCTATTAGGATTGCATTCTGGCCGTCGTCCGTCTGGTAACATTTTTCTTTAAACGACATCCCTGAAACCACTAGACCAATACTATTTAGCTTGTGGTAAGAATCTTGGCCCATTCATCGCTCACCTGGCTAAAATACAAGGTCAACAATGGTGTTGCAGAAAGTGTAAACATTAACCTGGGGTACTGATTTGAACAATCTCTGTAGATGTCCACTACACAATGCTTCATTTCAAATACCAGGTCGTCTGGTTTTAGACAGGAGATTTCTAAGAGTTCCCTTATTAAGTCTATGGGAACCAATTACCCCCCCCCCACCTCTTCAGAGAAATTGATAACTGAAGAATGGATGAGTTTAAAATCAATTATTCAAAGATTAAAAATGAGTTCTATTTTGATGCAATAAGCCAAGTAGACCTCTACTAAGATTGTTCAAATTATGACCCAAGTCAAAATTGATCCCCCAGGGGTCTCTTGATTTTACATAGGCTTATATAGGAAAAACTTTTTAAAATCTTTATTTATAAAATCACTTAGATATTCGGCATGTTTCATTGCCTAGTTGACATCTTCCATGTGTGTCCAAATCATTACCAACAGGTCAAAATTGACCCTTTCTGCTATTGATGACCTTGTGTTATAGCCAATGGTAGCCAGGTGAGCGAGTAAGGGCTTTTTTTGCCATCTTGTTTTCAATTATTTTCACCCAGGAGATGATTATTCCATACCCAAAATGTAAACTAAGAGCTGTTGTTCTAATTAACACCAACCGAAGTCAATTAACCGTGTTGCCAATTAGATTCATTTTTTGCCAAATCCTATTTAATGTCTAAAACATATTTTATCTGACTTTAGTTGGTGTGAATTAGGATAACTTGTAAAATTTCTGGCAAAGGATTTCATTCACACTCATATTGTTATTCTCAATAAGATTTTATATCTTAAGTTTATTTTTGACAATATCTCAAAATCGGCTCTAATTGGACATTCTGCTCAAGTTTCGTAAACTTGACTAAAAAAGGAATTCCCGGATAAAGGCGTTAACAAATACTGTAAATATACGAGTGGAATGACATGATATTGAACGGCGGCAAGGAAAATCGTGTACACGCGGAACCTACACGCAGTCCTTGATTTATATACTAGGGAGACAGTATCGATTAACTGCTACAAAACTTTGTCAGAATGTTTTGAGTCCCTGGTTTCCTAGTTGAGCCTTAGCATTATTCTCGCCTTATATTCAATAGTTGTCAACGACTGGTAGGGACAAAAGGTTTTTAGTTGGTATCGTTACTAGTCAAAAATAAGTATGTTGATTCTGACTGGACATTGATCATGCACATGCAAATGTACACATGCTTCAGTTCCAACTATATTATTTACATTATTGTAACAATGTATTGTACATTACGCAGATCGTCGTATTGTCCAAGCACTCCAACTATTGCAAACCTGTGGTCATAGATAAATTTCGAGCGCAATGAATGTTATGTCACTGTATTACATTTATACAGCTTGTACGGACACGGTGATTTAGATAACTATGACTTACCGTATTCAGTCGCGATGATAATTGTGCTTGTTTGTCTATGCCTATTATATTTGCAGGTACATGCATATAAGTACTTATATAATTTTAAACTAAAAAAAAGTGTAACAAACTATATCAAACATAGCCGCGTATGAAAGCAGACAGTGTGTTTCTGCATCTTTGACGTACAGTCAACACCATTGTTATCAATAACGACTCGTTAGCATAATAATTGGCTAAGAGCACGTTTTGTCGTTAGCCAAAAGAATCGTTTAAATTTGTCATTGTTCAGAGCGATGTTAAACGTTTCAATGATCAAATTATTAAGAGAAATAAGTGAATATGTTGTTACTATATTTCTACAGTGTATACTGAATACGTGATTACCAAAATTTTGCTAAATTGTTATATGATGGTTACTGAATATTGACAAATTATTCTTTCTGGTATACCGTTCAGTTAGTTATTTATTCTTGTCTTACAGACACCGTGCGGACTTTGTAAGGGCACCTTAAGAGCGCCGTACGAACACACGTGCATCGTACAAGGTACGCCCGAGCTCCTTCCAAACTCCGCGCGACTTGTCTGCAATGTCCGTTCGTATATCTACAATTGCATCATCAAAAATACCGTACAGGGCTAGTAGGCATTTGACCAGAAGCTACGATTGTACGGAGGCCGTACGGATTTTAAACGTTGGTGGATAAAACATACGGACAGCGTACTTATATGTGACCAAGGCATTAATGTTGCATCAGATTATCTCTGAAAACGCTTATGTCAATATTTTTATTATCTTCCTTTATTTTTGTATTGAAACATAAAAGTGGGTATGCCTGTACACGTTTGTTATACATCTCATAGGAACAGCGTCTGAGGTAAAGGACTCATCGTGCGTTTATTGTTCGTGCATTTATCGTGCATCATTTAGATCGTGTATCGTGTAACGCATCGTTCGTTCCGTGTGATGAACGTTGCACGATAGGATTTATATAAAAATGGTCCGAGAAAGTGCGGACGGCCAATCGTGTAGAGCGTTTGCACTTTGGCCTAGACCTTTACGCGTATCATTTATATAATTGTTCAAAGATCGGACTAGATTATGTAAGAACTATTGATGAATACACATTCTGTTACACATTTTTTTCTTTTTCTCACGAGATTTTTGTGGATAGAAGATATGTTGACTTCCGATGAAACCGAATGTAGACGTTCTGCATATCGTCCTAGATTTACACCAGATATAAAGAACAATGTGTTACCGAAACAAAGGATATGGTATTTCACTTATTTGTAAATTGCTTCTGTCTAGACATTCGGTAAAGTGCTCCCTGTAATTGTAACAATTATACATCGTATCGGACTTTCCGTCCTAAGATTCTTTACAACATTTAAATATAGATCTAATTAGTATGTGTGCAGCTATTCAACTACTAATTATTCTTATGATATGTTTGGTTTCACTGTAAATTATCGATAATCTAGGATTTTAAGGGGGTTTGATTAAGCTCTTGCACTGTAATTAGACATCAATTAATAACATTGTTGTTAAGCAATCGAAAATGTCCGAGTTAATCGAATTTACGGTTTTCGTTTCGTTTCGTTCATCGGGAATTGTGTATCGTTATTATCGCTCATCATTCATTCATCAGTTATCGTGCGTGCATCGTGCGTTCCGTTTGCGTGTATCGTGCGTGTATCGTTCGTTCCGTGTGCAAAGTTATACGTAAGCACCACTGTAAACATATACCATTGTTTATGTATTGATTAAGTATACTTACTTATTCCTTGTCAGCTTTTGCACAACAGATGGCAAAGATAAAGTTGCATGGTTATCACTGGTTGATTATTAGCATTTATATAATGTCTTAGATTTTACACCAGGCAAAGACTATACATTACAGCCATGTAATGCCATACATATCTTACCGAAATGTAATGTGATTAAATGATGTAGCTAATGTCAAAGGAAGTGCAACTTTCAGGAAGAAAGTTATTGGTGTATGTTTCAATTGTCAAAGAGGTTTTAATTTACGTTATTGTTTCTTCCAGATGGCATTGACTCTATAATTTCTGTGTATACGAATATGACATTGTAATGATGAAATAGTAGAAACGGGCACTGCAAATATCACACTTTGTGATACTAAAGTGAATACTAAAAACGTTAGTATTGATACTTCCAAATGATACGAAAATAAGAATACTTCGACGTGTAGTCTGGATGTTTGCACATTTATTTATAGTTAGAAATGTAATATAAAGTTATTTAGTTTAATGCTTTAATTGGTGTTTTGACAAACTTACACAGCTGTATATGCCCATTCCACTTCTACATATTGCCTTTAAATCAATCGTTTTCATTAACTAGCTTCTGCCAAGACGCTAAATACATGTGCACATGTATGCAACGTAATTATCTTATAATCTATATAATATGCTGAATTATTACACGGACTTAAATTTCATACGTCTGAATTTATAACCTACAAAACAATGCATCTGAATGTTTTACGTACTTTGATTATAAGGCGTTAACATGCAATGCCCTTGTGTGGTGTTACTTTTTTTTGTTTTTCTTAATTAAAAACTGGATATAGTGACAATCAAACGCTAGAACATTTCAAGAGCGTTGAACAGCGGTAACATACATTGTGTAAATGTAAAAATGCATATGAAATAGTTTAAAGGAAAACGAAATTCAAAGCAGATATAATCCCAGGTTGTAGTCCGTGCAATGTTATATTGGTTCGCTTAATTACAATCAAAATTAATGCGATTGTTTTGTTATACTTAATTCAAAACGTCATTTTTTAGTCTGTCTCCCGGTCAGTGTAAGTCGCCATATTTGCTGAGTCACGTTACCCACGTAAGTAAATGACCACTTAACAATACTATAAACTAATTTCTAAGCTCCATACATGCACTTTCTAAAAAAGAACGTTTTTCTTATAATTATTTGTATGTGAAGCAAAGTCCTGGAACGAATCAATTTTGACCCTAGATTCACAAGGCCTTTCAGTTTTGATCGTAATTTCTTATATAATTGTCTATTACAAAATGGCAACGAACTTTGTGGGGTCGATATTTACTGTCTTTATTTACCCTTCACCCTAATAACTTCAATACTCGTTGCAAGCAGATTTTGTCAAATTCGGCATGACCTGAACATTCTTGTAAGAGGAGAAATCCGTTATGCTACACAAAAAAAATCTAATTTTTAGGTTTTGTGGATTCCGTAAATATTTAAAAAAAATCCTTTACATTTCTATAAAATCAAATGGCCCTGCGTGGGTCAATTTTTATCCCAGGAGTATGATTTGACCAACCTTGGTGTAGGAGCGGCCCGTTAACCTATGTTCCATACCAAATATCTATACTCTTAGTCTCGTTCTATTCGACTGTAAATTTGATTATTATTGCACGTCATGTCGAACAGATTTCTGCATGGGTTTGAAGTATTTGAACTCTTCGGGAGGTGTCTAACGAAGAAACATTCCTGTAAGAGTTGGTAAATAGTGGCTGAGTGGGTTAAAATGGCATGAAGATTCAATCCCCTGCTGAAGATGCACGACGCAATACGGACGGCGATGGATGACGGACACTGGACAATGAAAACAGCTACGTGCTTAGGTAAGCTAATCAAGCACACCGTATTGTCACATAACAAAAATCTAATATTTTGGCTTTGCGACTTTGGACAAGAAAACTGTTTAAAAATACTTTTATACACAAATCTTTGCAAAACGGGTTAAAATGTCCCGGTCAGGTTAAGTTATGACTCAATTGACAAACTTTGTAGAGGACCGCTAGAGAATGTCACAAATGATCATGTGATTCCTTGGTCTTTTGGTTTGTAAGAAGAGTAATTTTCATGTTTGTCTCTAAATAAGTCTATATGAAAGAGGTGAACTCAATGATTGGCCCCCTGTGATCCAAAGGTCATGACTTGAACAAATCTGGTAAATAGGTACATGTATTTACCATTCAGCAATGTCACATGATAGCTATTTAAGTATTTGGCTTAATACGGTGACTTAAAACTTAATCCCACGTGATTCTATGTTCAATAGTGACCAATATACGGTGTCAAATATGACCCCAGGGGTATAAATTAAGTAGATGATCATTTAGTAGATAATACCACACACAAATCGTTTAAGCTCTGATCCGTGCAGTTCTATTTACAAATACTTTTTATCGCT
The DNA here is from genome assembly GCA_032359765.1 of Saxidomus gigantea. Classification (NCBI taxonomy): domain Eukaryota; kingdom Metazoa; phylum Mollusca; class Bivalvia; order Venerida; family Veneridae; genus Saxidomus; species Saxidomus gigantea. The sequence goes on along the minus strand of JAUMHA010370400.1, from coordinate 2,499 downwards.
CTATTATTTAGGTTGCAATACAAACCAAAGCTCTGTATGAAATTTAATTCTAAAGACAGTTTATGGACTTGACCTACTTCGACAACATTTGGCAATTTCCTTATATAATTATTTGGTTGAAATTGGATCAGCAGTTTAGAAATGGACATCCACCAATCCAAATAGCAAGGCGAGTTAAACAAAGCCTTTACTGCGTTATAAAGAGATAGCTTTTAAATCCAAGTCTGCATTGTATTTTATTCATTAAACATACGCAAACTGGATAGGATAAAGAAAGTATATAAATTCCTATGTCTTGACTTTTTTGGACACTTTCCTAAATTCCGTGTGACCTGTTAATCTTTTGAGAGACATAATGAACGGACAAAGGAAGAATATACAATACTTTTATTATAACAGTTATATTAACAAGTAAATAAAATCCACTGCAATAACTTATCATTTCATTTGTAAGCATACGGCATAGGTCATAAGCACATACGAAAGTGTATTGTTTCAACTTATCTATTAACACTTAAAAGTTTGTGATGAACAAATTTCGAAGATTACCGTATGGTACACACATGTAAAATATACAAACATTTCCGCTTTTGTCATCGTTTTGTTATGTTGTCTGTTATACAATTGTCCCATTGTTGGATATGTAATAAATACACAATTTATAAGCAAGAACAATCGAATTAAAACTATTTACTCCTGGTTCACAAAGTAAGTGGTGCAAGTTTTCCCCTTAGTTTCTCTTCGTTCGTATTTCTATCTGATAAAAATATCACACTTCACTTTGGCTAGTTTTCAGATAAGGTGTCAAAATACCATTGTATTTCGCAAAAATATTTATTACATTCAATTAAAAGAGAATGCTATATGAAACAATATGTGTATAAAATGAAAAGGAAAAGCAAATACATAGCATGGTCTTTAAGTACGTAGTTCATTGGCAATGCAATATATGACTTTATAGTAAATGAGTAAGTAAAAACAAGTACAATTTGCAATTTACGTGTACATCTACACAATAAAATCAAATAAAATCAATCTCTAAACTAAGCGTCTACATGTAGTTTAGAGACACATTAAATGTGGTCACTTGCAAAAGGTGACTGTTTAACACATATGATTTGCACTGCATGTGCGAAACTATAAAGGACCATATTGAAATTCAAAATAACCCGAAACATAAAGAAATGACAATATTTTCATGAAATGTACGTAACCGAACGTATTAATAAGCAGGCTGTCTTACAGCAGTACATGTTAAATAATTCAAATAATGGCTACATCATTTTGCCTATATTTTCACCAACGCTCATTCTTGTAAAATACTAATTGTGGTGCTGTCATCTTGTTCATAAATACAATCCCAGTGTGAGGTTGGTGCATCAACGTTTACAGGATATGACTAGCTATATCCCAAAAATGAAATATACATCTCAAGAAAGTTGTACAACACACCCGTTTACGATCAAACAGAGTGTACAAAACATAGTTTACTGTGTAGACGGGCCATCGTAATCATTTTCACACGGTGATACCATATTGCTGCATTTAACCTCAAAGTTTCATATTTTGTTCTGTGCATCTGTTTAAAAAAGAATAAAGAAGTGTAACACTTTTTTTGCAAACTCGTGTAATTTAATACGATATTCAATATCTTCTAATTGATGTGCATGGCTGGAACACATAATGCCGAAAGTATTTGTTCAATTAGTAAAGTATTATAATTTTGTTTAGTCGTTCTCGGTAAAGATTTTTTCTTCGAAATGAATCACTGAGAGAGTCGTATATACTCCACAGCACCAAAAGGCGAATGTTAGAAATACCCTTACCTGTCTGAAACAAAAGGATTCGTTTAGAAATTTTATAACCAAAGCAGTTATGTTTTTATATTTTGGCAACACAATTTTAGCGTGGATATCATGGTTAACCCAGAGCGACCACTTTTGTAATTACATACCGCTAAATGGAGCTTTGTCACAGATTGATAATTATAGCTGGATATCATTGTATGTAGCAGGGAAGAGTTATAGTGACTATTTCAGCAGAGGGAGTTAACTCCGCAATTTACCTATGACACGTGGAATCTAAATAATAGAAATGTCTCAGTCTGGACGGGTATACATGTAATTTGGTAATACCTGGAAGGATACACAATATCTTTAAAATTTACTATTCGTAGTAATAATGTGCACCAATACTAATTGCAATCCTGAAGAGTGCGCTCCGCAAAAAACCAACACTGTATTTTACATGAAATTAAACAAGTTCAAATGGGCATAACTCTACAAGACCTTGTTGGAAATACACAAATATTATATCTTGTACACTATTCATTGCAAATCTTCAGAAATTGAAGGAGTTCGCTCAACAAACTACATGAGATGCATGAAACAGAAATTTCTAAATTCCAAGGGTCTTAACACTGTACTGGATTCCTACCAGTTGTCGGGCGCTACCAGATCTTCGGGCGATTTAATGTTTCGTACCGTACAGGCTTTATAC
>JAUMHA010370379.1:0-13363 GCA_032359765.1 Saxidomus gigantea | reverse complement strand
CGTTACATCATTAATCGGTTTTAACTGTTTAGTTTATGAAATAACATCCGTTCCAGCGGTGTAAGTCGTTTAATACAATGATTTGGAGTACTGATACGCTGTAATTAGCCACGAAGGCCGAATGTTTATTACTGCGCATCAGAACGACACATTATTGTTTATTAGACGATAACAACGCTGAAAGGATGTTATTTCGATTCTAACATGACCAGATTTTACAAAAGGTGAATCATTACAAAGCTTTATTTTCTACGCGAACGCTCTTTTAACGTCATGCGGCGCAAAATGACGTCATGTTTACAGCATATCGGTTCCCTCGTGGTTTATGGTTTAATATAACATAATTTTTCTACTCTTTGTATATAGAGACAAAATCGTGGGTCATGTTAGAATAAATAATCATTAATAAGTAAGTAAAGCATGGTATTCGTTATTGAATAACTAGACCTATATAATTTGATGGGAAAATGTGTTAATCGTTTAAGGCAGTTTTGACTGGCGAATGACAAATTAATGTTAATATTTGGATATTTATGTATCGGCGTAGACAATAGTTACAGAATATCTGATCTGTTGAGAACATTCCAAAAAAGCACTAAATACATGTACAAATTATGCCCCTGCGTCTCTATAATACTTATAGTTGCCCTTATAATCAATAGCACATGTGGTTGATAGAAGAAAGCTAAATATAAAATTAAAAATACATAGTAATTCCGTGACGATATTCGTATCCCTGTTCTGTGTCGTTACATGTAATTAAGTACAGACAACTATGATTACAAGCTATCTATTTATTAGCCCTATGAGAATATTAATTCATTAAACCAATCTATAGAAGTAATGTTGTATTGTATAATAACAATACAGCTGTTCATTATATTAGGTGGTGATATTGTTATTGTCCTTAAGCCATTTGTTAGATTTTTTTTCGAAAATTAGGATTATGAAATTGGCCCATGCATTCGTCTTGACTGATTCAATAGTTTATTCTGAGCAAAAATTATTAAAACCGTGACATATATACTTCTCTTACATTCAAACATGAACTAAGCATTTTTATGAAGTACTAGCTAGGTAAATGCTAACGGCTCTAGGAACATAAAAGGAAGCCAGAAAATCATACTAGGGTTTGTAAAATTTCATTCTAAAGTAACCGTGATTTCTTTACTTTCATCTCGACAGAAAAAAAATCTTGATCCAGTGTTCTAATGGGATGCCCTGTTTGCAATTAGGCCTGACCATAGCTTGACCACCATAGTACGAAATTACAGGTTTGTGATTTTAATTGCAAATATGTTGAACACAGAACCATACCCCTATATCAATGATAAATCGTTCAAGCTTTTCAAACAAATATTAAATCTATCAGCGTCACTGACAACATTTATTGTCTTGCTTAGTTACATAGCAGCATAATCGATAAACCAAATTATGCACTTTAACAACAAATTTTGTTTGATTTTCCTGCAAAAGTAAAAAAAATACTTCAAGTAGTTCAAGAACAGTTGTTCTATAATTAAAGTTTAAATTGTTTTGCACCAAGCGTGTTAAGTAATTCTCCCATGTGACCTTTAGCGTGATTGACAAAAATAAAAACCTCACATTAAAATCAGTCATTTTCATGTTAATACACACCAGAAAAAGAGTAATCCCCAAAAGCTTAACCAAAAGGTTTTGAGTAATGTAACATGTAGGTCCTTAACCCTTCTCTAAAATGTTTATAATCTTTGCTTTCAACATACAATACAGCCTCTTACTAAACAAAACTTTGAAAAATATTCCTCGAAACATCTGTAGAGGCATCGTTATTATAAAGAAATCGCTATATACGAAACTAGTTAGATAAACCCTCCCTCCGTCTTATATATGCACGAATATAATAGACTAGAAGACACACTACCCGATTAAATAATAAAAACGAGCGACTCTATCTTTAAGATTGCAATCCCTTCTTTGGAGCAAGATTTCTGTTCAACACCTGATTCATCAGACAAATGACACTCTGATGACTTCTACTTGTAAATATTAATGCACAGTTTGATTACTACAAACCGATCAGTGACTGTGTTCAAAGTGAATTAAGTAAATACGAATGCATTAAAGTATAAATGTGCTCTTTTAAAGTACAAATTTTACGATTTCTAACAGGTGTAAAATGATTTAATTGCATTTATCAGAAATGTACTACAAAGAGGGAAGATATATATTTTGTATAAACGTAAAGTGCATTTTTGATTTGCAGATAAAGTGCAAACTTGTTTATTATTTGATATAATTTCAATCAAAATCCACCATTATGATTAATTCTGCCATTCCTGAAACGGGGGTCGTAATCAAAATATGCAAAGCGATAAACAAGCAGTGAAAACGTGTCGAAGACGCGACTCTTTGACATGAGTTTCGGGTTTTACATGGATGCTTGCTGTTCTCCGTCTCAAACAGTTCAATAGTCTATCAAAATACGGTCTCCATAGCCACCGTTTGCAGAAATATATCGATTGTGAGAATTATTTCTCTCTCTCTCTCTCTCTCTCTCTCTCTCTCTCACACACTCTTTCTCTATCTCCCATTCGTTTGAAATCTTTATACTGTTTAAACATACACAGCTAAAACTATCACATGGGATTTATGTTCGCTTTTTTATAAATTCATTATGTTTTATTGAATTCAACCACAGATCCATTTTTATTCTCAACATAGCACTGCCTTTGACATTTAGAAATTGTCTGCCAAAATTGAAAGTTGTTCCCAGCTGAGACATCACGTCCTGCTTACATTGACTACATTTAAATTGGTTTCTTTGCACAACGAATATGAGAGAGACTAGTTTGTAAAAAGCAGAAATGGATAAATGGCCATCAAAAGTCTAAAATTGCGGAACTCTCGGTGATTTACTTCACACAAATATTTCTGCAAAACAATTCTTATATTTCAAAGAGGTTGTTTCTAAAGATTGCAGAATACAGATTGTATGTTACCTATAATGAGAATTTCACAAACCAAACATTCGTTTAAACTAGAGGAATATGCAAATCAGCTGAAAAAACAAACTTTGTATGTATTTCTTCCTGTTTTCCTGTGAAACAATTTGTTGATTTGAATATTCGTAATTCACATATTTTACCAATTAGTGTTTGTTCGTTTAATCTACTAATTTTAAAGATTTGATGACCAGTCTCATAAGCTAGTTGGTAAGATACATGACTGTGATCAAGGTAGACTGGCTTGCAAAATTATTTAAACCTCTTTTACTATGAACAAATTGGTCAGACTTTAAATTTTTTTCCGCAAAAATAGTCCTAATGTGAACCCTCAAACCACATGTTTAGTTGAGGAGATTTTGATTAATCAAAAACAGTAAAGTCAACATGTATTTCTATCGTCTCTCGAAGGCGGATTTGCTTGATATTGAAAAATGGAAGCAAAGCAAAAAGCAAAAAAAAAAAAGACATCTCACAATTCCCCTACAAATGATTGTTGTCCCTATTTCCTCTCTGGTCAGCAGATGTTAAAATATTCTTGTATCGGTCTTTGTAGCACAATGTTTATACCTCTATTTTATCACACTTAATGAACATTATTCTACTATATATATATAAAAGCATTTACAATTAAACCCTCAATTTTCAAAACACTAACGTGATGCCTTAATTACCAGTTACACAAATGACTCAAAGTAGGAAACAAAAGATAAGTTAGAAATACATTACAATTCCGTGACAACGTTACGGAGAGAGCATTACATTAATTGGACAAAGACAGGTATAATTACAAGTGATGTTTTTATTAGTCATGCGATGTATAAATTGATTACACTGATCATTAGTAGTTACATGTATGGTGTATTTTACATGAAATGTTATTTTTCAACTTTATTATCATATATTATAAAATTAACACTGAATAAAATGTTCATGCTGTCATAAGAACAATTTTTAATGTACTGCTGCTGAAAGTGAGTTCTTGATCATTTTATTATACATTTTTGCTATTGCTAAGTTTCTGCATTCTTTGTTTCATTTGTGATTGTTATGCAAAACCAAGCGCTCTTTTATAATTCTAAACTTGAAGTCAACTGAAGTTTAACAGCGCAGCTTATTTCAAAAAGAGATATTTTAACTTATAAAGTTCCGACGAGATAATTGATGAAGTTTTCTATACCCAAATATACAGATTGTAACAATGCAGAAAACAACACCCTTCCTATAAATAAGTTCATTAAAGGCAATCATGGATGTGTGTATAAATTCCACACACAATTACTTTTCCATTCTTACATCTAAAAAATTGTTAAGTTATAATTTTCCACTTCATTTTTGATATCCGAAACCAACAATTATCAGAAGTGTTACATACACACAGATTCTGTAATTCCGGGTTTAAACCGTGTATCTCACTTTCATTATTTTCATAACGATAAATAAGATTGTTTTACGATACATAACGGAAACTTCATTTAATTTTAGACGTGTTGTTATATTATATTTCAGAATTTAATTTGATTATCCAATCTTGAAAGAAATAAGCGATTCCCGATTGTAGTTTTACATGCACACATATTTAAACTCTTTGGTGGAAACGCCAAAACAAGCACATTAAATGTTTTTATTACACGAATGAACCAGGGAAAATATGTTTGGAGGTAACACAAAAAAATGAGTGGTGGAGAGACAAATAAAATAATGAAAAGTAAATAATGCGAATCTATTGCTGGCGAGACGTCGGGGGAATTTGTTATGTCACCAAATGTTTCCATTCGTAATTCATATTTGATTTTAGATTTTAGTTTTATTTGACATAGTTACGTTGGACAACATACAATTGTCAAATAGAGAATGTTTCAATACCTGATAATTTAAAGGCAAGCATGTAACATGTTTAAGAAATTGAACGCACTTGTTTAAACTTTTGGTATCAGCATCGATAGATAAAAAGGCATAGCGCAGATGCTACATTTGAGACATTTGCAGAAAATTTGACCACCGTAGCTGCCCTATCAACATATTAATAAATAGGGGACAAGGGCACAGATAGGTATATTTACATGCTCATTTGTTTCTGCTTGTACGGCTACATACTTAAGGAATTTCATACTGAAACGGACGAACTTGATATTAGACAATGCAACGAATAGCCCTCCAAAGGTATTTAAGATTTGTTATACAATTTGCTGTAAGCCAATTCGTCGAGAATGACGGAAACTCATCAATCATGTGTCCTAGAAACTAATATGTATGCTTCATTAGGCTGTATGGTTGCAATTACCAAGTTAGATAAAGAAAGACTGCTCAAAAGAAAAGCCCCAATCGTTTATATGAGATATGACACTATATCATATCGTAACTATAATCTAAGGACTATTGTTTTATGAAAATGCTACTGCTGCCATTGCAGCTGCTTCCTGTACTGATGATTATGATGATTTCGTTTGAGAAATTACTATTGATCATATTTATAAAATGAAATCGAATACTGGATAAAAAGTAGGACAAGCTATGAAATTTCATCAAGCCGTTTCTTTAGATTGTTTGATTTGATTACGTCAATCAAAACATACACTTTCAATATAAAGTGAAAGTCTTTTATACTATACTAAACTGCTTGACTCAAACGTTTATTCTTTGCACCTTATATGTAGTTGCGTGTCGGGTAGTCGTGAAGCCAGACTCACTTGGTAGCGTTAAGTTTTCCTTTCAATAAAAGAAAGAGCATCATAATTTTACCGCACACTATGAATTATGGTAAAGAAGTTTGTCAGTTACTCTTTAAAAGTGAAAGGAAAACACGTAACCTTTCAAAAATTGTTGTTCTTTAATTACAATTTAAATTGTTTTGTATCAAATGTGTTAAGCAATTACTGTTTTTTTTCACTTGTAACTGAATTAGTTAAATGAACTTTTCACAAGAGACTTGGCAATACTGAAATAGGTCACAAAAGATGTCACGGCAGCTTCTGTCAATTAAGCAAATGTTTCAGGGTTCGATTCTCGGTTAGATTTCACTCTTTTACTCACCCTATAAAGGTTTGTCTAAAACTTTGTGAATGCTTTCCCCTAACCCCTTTGAAACTCTGTGTGTACTCTTGTTTTACAAATCTCAACCACAGAGTACTTAGCAAAGCTTCTAAAAAATTTACACGTCTTTAAAAGCATTGTTTAATGTGTATGTATGGTAACAAGTGATAAAAATGGTATTACAATGTATAAGGTAACATGTAAGCCTTTGTGTTAAGTACTGAAGTGATAAGAAAGAAAACATAATCAATGGTTGAACAGAAGAACATTTCCAATACAAGTTGTTTTGATTGAGCCTTCTTCCGTTGTAATTCTTACAGTACCACAATTATTATAATATTTGTCTGTTAATTTGATTTCCGTATCTTTGATATCATTCAATATTCACGATGCAAGTGTTACTGCTATGGGGGCACACATTTCAACATCTGGCACAGCAGGCTAATAAATTTTCGATTTTCTTTGAGAATATATATTCATAATGGATTTCTACACATTGAACTTAATAACTAAACTGTCTTCAAAGTGAAAACGTACTCATTTAAAGTATTTATGTACTGATTTTAAGTATTCAATTTTTAGATTGTAAATAAGGGTGATAAATTATATTTGAAATACACTGAGAAGAGGCATGATGTGGGTTTATATAACCTTTGAAGAATGGTTTTTCGTTTGATATTATTTCTGATATTATGAAAAAATGCAAACTGATATTGTTGAATATAAGTTCAACCAAATTGCAGCGCAATGATAAATTCTCCCACATCTGAGGAGGAATTCTAAAAATAAGACAAGCCTACCAATACACAAGGAGGATAAATTTGCCGGAGGCTTGTCTGATTAACACGAGATAGGGATCGATGCGGAAGCCTGGTATTGTTTTATTTACATAATAAATATAATGGAATCCCCAAAACGTCAGCATAGTGAAAATTGTATAAAGAAAAAATAAAAACATTCCTTTAAAAGACCTGACGGGTAAATCTTAAATTTCTATAAGTGTTCATTTAAGGTTTACGCGTTTAGTTGAAAGACGTAATGTGACGATATAAAAATCGATATCACAATAATGCTTCATTAAATAAGATAAGGTAATTACTAAAACACAGAAATACATTTGTCATTTTATTACTATCATAACTGGATTGCAAGTTATGTTCAAAATAAGCAAAAAAGAAAATATGCCTTAATTATTATATAAATTAAGCATTATCATTTTAAAGTAAAATTTCTTTGAAGTTCTGATATCGTCCATAATTAAATACCGAAGTGATTCACCTACACTTGATGCAAAACGTTGCTTGCTCTCTTCCAGTTTTCCTGCTATATATTTGTCGTTTTGGCTTTTTTAAAGTCAGAATTAATGTCTGTTAATAGATATGTTAAAGTCTGGTGGTTATAGGTTTAAACTCATAAGTAGGAGAATGAAGGAGTATTGTAATTGGGTTCAAACGTATATTAAGTTTTCTCAAAATAGCACTACCTTTGACATTTCGAACATGTCTGCCGACATTGAGAAGTGATCCCAACAGAGACATTAATTACTGATTGCGTACATTGACTATATTTGAAATGGTTTCTTTGGAAAAAGTAATAAAACACAAAACGAACATAAATAGTCTGAAAATCTTATCAGTTCCACATTTTACTTCACACATAATTTCGTACAAAAGCTTTATATGTTGGTGTTATACAGACTGTATGACATACAAATTAGACATTCACAAAGGTTACGAGGCAAACATCCAGTTAAAGCAGTTGGAAAATTTGTAGTTCGCACATGAATTGGTAGGTAATTGTCATTTTCATGTCATTTCTATGAAGAACTGTCGGCCGATACCATCCGCTGATAGTATACAGACTGTAACTATGGTGAGTTAAAATAATTTCTATAATTAAAAACGTCTTATCTATTCAACCATAGTATAGCTGATAAAAAAGTGTCAATATGTTCCTAGCACAGTAGTTTATCGTCTAAGGACTTGCGTTAAGGAAGCATTGGCTGTCACCACATGAATATTTCAGCACACTGAAGAAGTAAGTTTTTTGTCGAGGATAATCCATCCTCCATCTGTCAGCACGGTTCATATTGAAGTCCCTGTACGTAGTAGTAGCAGCCCAGTCCAGGAAACACATGCATCAAACCAGGCCAACAAGGAAACGTGCCCAGTGATGATGTATGAACACAATCCGTTCTCTTTTCACACGTGCTTCTTTGTTTGCCTGTTGTATGTTTTATATATGTTGTACTAAATTACTTATTTCAAAATTATTATTCATGCATATCTTCCTTAGAATTATTAAATCATGTTCTCAAGTGAAAATTACTTATTTTTAAACTCTTTGGTTGTCTATAAAACAACTAGTTGTATTCCCTGTCAGAGGTGGAGGGATACATTACTGGTCTTCATATTTCCCAACATTAAATATGAAATATTTAAAACATCCTAAAGATATGCACATATAACAATATCATCGAAATTTTACGTAAACAGACCTGGAAAAAACGCGTAGATGACAGTAACATTGTTTAACTTTGCCTTATAACATTTATTCAAAAAGGTATAATTCATAGATGCTACTGAAATGCTTATTGAAAAGTCGTCTAGGTAACATGAAAATTAATATTTTACATGCATCTGGAAAACCAGCCTAATTATATTATGATGAGACCATTTCAGAGACGTGAAAATTATTAATGTAACGCGCATTTGAAAAGATGTGCCTGATAATCGTTTCAAAACTGCATTAAAATCTACCTTTAAATGCATAATCTTGATGTTACTAGAACTTTACATACATATAACGTAGAAATTACTTGTTGCATGCAGCTGAAAAATAGGCCTGATTATCTCTTCAAATGTTGCAATGTTGCAGTAACATTAGATACATCTGCAATAAAAGCTAGAGATGTTCTTGATGTGCCTACAATGCTTCACTTAAGTTATGTGAAAGATACTGATGTAACATGGATTTGCATATGTTACAATGATACAGTAACGATTCATCTGACGTTCTTGATGTAACTAATATGTTACATACATGTTACGTGGAAGATATTGATGCTATATGCATGTGGAAAACGTGACTGGTTACCACTTCAAACGTTACAATGTTATAGTAACATTAGATATATCTGCCATAAAATCTCAATTAATAGAGTTTTGGTTGATGTTACTAATTTACATTTAAGTTACACGAAAGTTACTAAGAAAACATGCATTTGAAAAATATGCCTGCTTATATTTCCAAATGTTACACTAGCATTTGATCAGTCTGCCATATAAATTTCATTTGAGGAGGTATTTAGAATTTACTAGAAAATGCCATAAAGGTACGTGAAAGTCATTTTGGACAAACTTCGTGCATTATATTGTAACCAATTGAGCACAACACTGGTCCTAACTATTGAGCTAAGATGCATTTATTACGCTGAACATAAAATAAAAAGAAGTAATTTTTACATGAGACTTAATATATGCCATAAAAGACCTGTTGTGCAGGGTGTGAGTGAATTGTGACCGAGTCTCTGTGATTGTTTTTGGATGAAAATTACTCAGCTGTTTCAAAAGAAAAGTTAGCTAGCTGCAAAGTTAATGCTAAAGGATTGCAACTGTTTATCATTGTTTTATTTTTACGTCCAGTAAAGGAAACAAGTTTTAGTTTACAATTGTACTGTCGGATTTCCGTCGCTTTTCTGACCATATCCAGCAATTACATGGATTTTGTGTTGCCGTAAAGCAAACTTTCACATTTTCTTTAGTGATGAAATAATGCAAAAATAGACAAAACTATTTTTAATTGCATTACATGTTGACAATTTTTTTAACAAACAAGCCTAGTCATAGTGATTTCATATTCTGTATAACGAAACTCAAGGTTTAAAATGTTCAGCTATATAAATACTTTTTACACTGCACTTTCTTAAGGAACACAATTTTTCCAGTTTGTACTATTATCATGGTTTCATCTAAATCTTTTGCAAGTTTGTCCTGCCTTTCTATTCTGTGAACAGTTTTGGAATGAGCACATAATTCTCAGAACACTTAGAAGGCGACATTCGTAACTTCTAAATTTCCTGTTTATTGACGCGGGTATTATACGCAACTTATTTTGTAGAAAATTTTCGATCAAATTAAATTACAAAGTCTCTGCTGAAAGGTAAAATTGCAAGCTTGTAAATGTCAAAGGTCTGTGGTATGTGATTTTGCACTTTACCCAATGACTTGTACCGTTTGATTTTGCATAAATATATTCAATAATTCTTTACAGTCTAATGTACTTGCCTGTACCATGCCATATCTTAATAATTGAATATGTAAAAAAAGCTTCAATGTCCCGGTTCGAGTACTTTATACTTATAGTGTAGCTGAAAGTTTTTTTTTATACCAGTATACTTTGATTTCACAAAATGCTATACACGCACAAAAGGGAGAACAAACACCAGCAAAGGATCTTTACAACTGTTAAAATCAACATACTGCATTGGTGAATTGCGTAATATATTTTTTAATTCTATGAACATTTTATGTATGATCTAAATTCAATAGGTTTGTTAGCATTTTTGTGCACTACTCTGGTCTCATTTTGCAATGTTTACTTGCTCATCTCAAAGCTGCTACGTGACATTAAAGAAGTGTTGAATATATTGTTTTAATTTAATATTGAAACACGTTTCCATCACTTATAGTGAGTGCACACAAAAAGGCATCCAAACCCGAAATAAAAAGCTTCTTTTCAGTGTCAGAAGAAACACATCAATAATAACCTATATTTGACTGTGTTATAATGTTACAGTAATTAAATAAATTACAAGTAAAATTACTTTTGCTTTGTCACTTGAATTAGGGTAGCCTTTGTAATATCTTTAATGAGTGTATTAGTATCGTGCTATAAAATGAAAAAATATATATCTATGCGTGCCATAAATTACTACAACCTTAATACATATGTCTGCATTAGATGAAAAAACCCAAATTAACACTTATCATCACTGTTCATCTTGTTAACATTTAACACATAAGTATGCAAACAAATCCTACACAAAATGTTGAAAACGGTTACCAACATTATTATTACTGTGATTTTCACGAAAATGTCAAAGGGTTTTAGGCATACCATTACCATAAAAGGCGCCTAATCTGCCTGGTTACATCTTTCGAGTTGGTTGGTAATTTTCGTACCACACGAAAAGCGACTCCGAACAAATGACAAAACTTGATGTTAAAAACATCGCTTTCAAAAACCAAGTGTTATTGCTTCTTTTAGGCCTGCAGTTTATGTGATTATATTAAGTCTTTCATTTAAACAAGATAGTACAGATTGGTTGTTCATGCTTAAACGAGACTAGTCTCATTTAATTCTCCCTTTAGACATTTGGTAATGTTTTGCTCTGAAAGTAATTATAGTTTTCAGTATTCGAAAACATGATTCTCGATAGTATTTTAGAAACATTTTAATTCAATTCTTTTTCACAAAACAACCTCATTCGAATGTTTGGAAAATATATTTGGATCGAGTATAGAAAGTACAGAAAGAGTAATTGGATACCTCATTATGATGTTACTATCAGCAGATAATGTTTAATTGTAATTAAAAACAGAAAACAATCAGCTGGTGTCAAGAAAGGTTCAAAAAAGAAAAATGTACAATAGTTATAAGATAAGGAATTTATTTAAGAGATTACAACGGACAAGTTAATAATATTCGTGAAAAAGTGAATAGTTCTTTTAATTTCATTTCAAGTACTGTACCTCATCATACAGGTACATGTATGTAGCTAAGAATAATACAAAACCTCTTCAGCACTACCAGCGCGTCATATATAAATGCATGTATAAAAGTATGCAACGTTACGGGTCGTACCGATTATAGCCTCTTTAGAGGATGGTGGACCTAATAAGCACAATTACAAACAAATATACAACGTTAACGAAACCGTGAGTTAATGTGTATTAACACCCGGTTCATTCAGGGGCGTGAAATAAGATCACTCGCATTAGTTATTACAAACATCAGAACGACTAATAGTAAATTAAGGACAATTTGGTCTACTTCGTAAGAAGAAAAGAGGAGAATAGATACTCTATTTTTTGTACTCTCTTAAATAGATTTTTTTATCTTATAACCAGTGTACATTTTCCTTTTTTGATCCTAAGTATTGTAACAGTTACTTGAGTCTGAAATGCTTTGCTTGCAGATAAAAGGCACAAGTCAAGTTAGACTTTTTAGCTCTGCGCTTGAAGTGGGGGCCATATTTAATACCCAATCGTCATGAAATTTGGTTTGAGGAGATTATCTAGGATTAAAAACTAGGTCACCAGGTCGATTCCAAGGAAAACCTTGTTGGTACTTTAGAAGTCACATTTGATAGCCAGTCGTGATTGGAATTGATCAGAATGTTTGTCTTGTCAAGGTCAAACAGAATGTTTGTGTTAATGATACATAGTTTAAGATTGAATTTTGGACTCACTGAGTCACAAGTAGGTCTTTTGAATTTTTCAACCAGATACTGTGTTTCCAAACATGCAATGCGTTTAGCATTTAGAAATTGTTTACAAAATCGAAAGTTGTTCAGAGCTGTGACAGCCGCCTACATTCACTGTCTATATTTGAACTTGTTTCTTGTGCAAACAAAGAAAATGAAAAAGAAAGAATAAGGTCATAAACAGTCTGAACATGCGATTCACTCCTTGATTTACGAAGATTTCCCCGCGAAACTTTTATATTTAAAGGAGGTTGTTTCTATGGTAATACAGATTGCATGGCACCTAAAATGAGAATTTCACAAATTTCACAAAAAATATTCATTAAAGTGGAGGAACATGCAAATCGGCTGAAAATTAAACTTTGTATTTTTCATTTCTTTCTCCGTGACAATTCATCAATTGGAATATTTGTAATTCGCACATTTAACCAGCGAGCAGTTGTTCGTTTAATCTAAATTTCTTGGAGAACTGACGCCCGACATCATTCATTGATGAGATATATGACTGCAAATGTGATGAGTTTAACACTGGTGTTCAAAATTAATCTTCAAATTAAAGACGCTTCAATTGCAAAAACGTGATAATCTAAAGGCATAAAATAGTCGTGAAAAGATGTCAAGAAAGTTTAAGCAAGTTTAGATCCATAGATTCCAATCTATTTTTATCCCCGCAAAGCAAGATGGGGTGTAGGAATGTTACCCATCCGTCAGTCCGCATATAAGTTTAAAGGATTAAAAAGATCAAAAGGGGTATATCACAACTGTTACATCAGTCCGTAATTCAGCGTTACCAGAGCCTTCTTATTGCTACACTTATTGCATTAAACTCTTAGCTACACATGCGAATACCAGACGGATA
>JAUMHA010370357.1:0-13364 GCA_032359765.1 Saxidomus gigantea | reverse complement strand
TCACCATACATTAAATCCAACATTACTACTTATCGCAACCCCCACTCCATTTGGCGGCGTTCAAACATTTGACTTGTTTTGTTTGTGGAAGTAGTATATTGGGATATATTAACCACCTAGATTTATATTTCCCCAGTCGTTAGACGAGGGTGATATGCCGATGCGGGTAATATAAACAGAATAATATAAGTCGGTTGTCTCGGCAATACAGAATTATTTTATCAATTAATATGAAATAATGCATTGCCTAGAAAGGGGATTTATCCTTTCCTGTGAACCACGAAAGTATACACTACACTGTAGTGTATACTTCCGTGTGAGAACTTAAGTACTGTTGAGGGTGGAGAATTGTGGCTCTTACCCAAGGTATTTATACACTTTAATTTAATCGTTACATTATTCAACACACAAATTATGTGGGAACAAAACATGATTTTGCCAGTAATATTTAAAGCTTCAGCCCAGACCTGTTTGCCGATACAGGGTGAAACACTTCATGTGTTTAGCAAGTATATTGGTAAATTTCCCAATTTGAATGATAATACGGACAAAATTTCCCAATTGTGGTGACACCGCGAATAAAATTCCCAATTCAAGAAGGCCTGGCCTTCCCAATTTTCAGAAGAAAAAAACTTTAGGCAATATGGAATTACATGTATCTTTTATAAGGTCACTACCACTACTTGGGCACTGACGGGGGATCCAAACTGGGGTCCTCCAATCCAAAGGCGACATGTTAAAAAAGCTAACTACACTATATACACCTTAGAAAGTCAGAGAAAGTCAGATCGGGAATTGAACCCGAGTCTCCCCATGGTCAGGTATGTATCAAGCACAACAGGCATGGAGTGCTATGACCTGCTAGTTATATGACTTCTATCTGCAGATTCTGACAGTTCAGTGTATTCCTAAACACAAAATTATATGTGCGTAGATCTATGTCTACTTGTATATAACATTGCATTTGCTTGCATTGTTTGATATATCCGGTGACTGGTGCTTTTGTTTTATACTTTCAACTTATTTTCCAAAAAGGCAGTAGATCTAGCATATGGTCAGTGTCGGTGTTCTCCAAATGAGAGGCTAAACCGATATCTATTAAGGCATATTTGTACTATTTGGTGATAGATTGGTTACAATTAACAAAGAATTTTGTTTCAAATGTCAACATTCTGGCTTTACCACATTCTACTGCAGTATTCGGGAGGCGTGTTGGCGTTGTCCGTCAGTCCGTCCGTCTGTATGTCCGTCCGTCCGTCCGGAGTCATAACTCAAGAACCAATTGATAAAATTTCATAAAACTTTAGATAAGTGTACAATAGCATAATGCCGCGGCGCACACACATCTTTCGACAAGATCGGATTAGTGTCTCCAGAGTTATTGCCCTTTAATTGTTATTTTATTCTATATTCATTATGAAAACATCAAAATTCTATTTCTCTGAAACCGGTTATCAAAATTAAATTGTAATTGGCTCAAATAATTTAAGGATCACTCTTTTTAATATCCACACCCTACACTTCCTGATATTTTTTTTAGAAATGAGGCCCCTTAAGAGGGTGTGGTGCTTTTCTTAAATACTCTATTTAGAAACTAAGGTATTTTTGTTTTCTGAAACTAATAGTACTGATTTGATTAAACTGATAAGAACTGAGCAGATTACCCCTTGGAGATGAGGCCATAATGGGGTGGTGAAATTTTAAAAATGCTTTTTTTTTTTAAAAAGGCTTGTCAGAATATTAGCTTGTTTGGTACAAATTATTAACTTTGTATTCTCTAACAACAGAAAATTCATAAACAGGATTTTTACAGAAATGGGGCCATTAAGGGGATGTAGTGCGTTTCTTATATAATTATTCTATATATAAACTTAATAATTCTTGTTGTTTGAAAGTAGTAGTCCTGATTTAATTAAATTACTACAATTAAGTTCTTTATGACTGTAAGTTGAAGAAATTAACTATCACGTCGAAGATGAGGCCCAAGTGCGGTGGTGAAATTTTAAAAACTTTTTTTTTTCTCTGAAACAGACAGACCAATACACTTTCCAGTTGTTCTTTTCAGATATTTGCTTTATTTGGCGGGGGATATAAATTCACTGAATTTGCTTTTTCAACCTGTTTTATAAACTTCATCAGTACGACTGGAAGAATCTGCTGTGAAACGCAATGCTCTGTAGAATCTACGTTACACATAGAGGTCACGGACTCATTATTAGCACTGTCATTCACTGACAATGAAACAAACTTTCTAAAGTTTGAAGTTTGGTTAGGCGTAAAAAAAAAATTTGTTTCAGGTTTCCCGACCTTCCCCCGCCCCCCTTTTTTTGCCCCGACCCGAGAACATTTTTGGCGTTTTAATATATTTTTAGCATAAATTCATTAAAATCTATGCTGAATTCGGTTTGTTTGATAATAAAAAAAATCGAAAAAAGAAAGGGGGGGGGGGGGGGGGTGAAACCTGAAACAAACACATTTTGTTTAGGCCTTAAACAACCATCTACTTTATAGTTCTCGAATCTGACACCAAGTTTTGTAACTAATGTGAGTGTTTAAAGGTCAATATACAATGAAGTAATGTCTCTAAGGTATCTTTCCAATGTTATGAAAGAAATAGCTACGTTGGTGTTGTATCAACAAAATAAACAGATGACAGGAACTGCGTCAGAGTGCACGTTCGGTGGCAGTTACGTATATACCTGACAAAGTACTTGCATTTTAATCTCAATTTTGTCAGTAAAACTTATTTAAATATCTTGCTCTCATTTTAGCACAAACGTTTCACATCATCCAAACTTGACATAATCACAGCTTGTGTATTTTTCCTGACATCACTCATAAAAAAAAGGAAAATAAATAATGGCAGCTAAATGTTTTGCAAAACCGGAAGTCATCAAAAATAATTGCCTTTAAAAGTATATGCAAACAACGCTAAGATGAATGAGTAAAAACGGGCGTTACAAAGTTACAATTCTCGATAAAAGCGACGATAATAAATACTGTTTACCTGAATATTTGTAAAACGCCTAAAGTACAAAAACGTACAAATGAAATTTCGACGTCTGATGTCATTAATCTGAATACAACTACATTAATTTTGATGCTTGCCCCTTCACATAAAACACTTTTATTTTTTACATAATTGGCGCGAGACGACGTTGTTGCAACTAACGTTAATGACGTTATTATGTAAACTTATCTGGCGGGAATCTATATTAATAATAATAATAATAATAATATTCTTTATTAATGAAGGTGACTCGAATAGGTTGTGACCTATCTTCCTCGTGGCCTTCAAACACAATAACAACATTCATACAAATAAACCGAGGCATTCACACAAACATACATCAGACAATGATTAAATGAAATAGAATGAAATAGAATAAAATAGAATAAAATAGAATAAAATAGAATAAAATAAAAAATGTCTATCTATTCAAATTGCTTTCAAGAAGAAAAGAGCAAAACATGCTAAGAGCTGCTACAAAGGAGATAAGTTTTCAGTTTAGAACTTCGTATTTTAAATGGTATACTGTTCCACACGTGTGCTGCAAAATATTGGAAGTACTTTTGAAAGTACTTTTGAAAAATCGTGACTTCACAAAAGGTTGAGCTATATCATTTTTACACGAAGATCTGAGCTCATAATGTGTTTTATTAGCACATGTTGCTAAATATATATTTCATGTACAATTGGGATATAATTAGAAATATAAACAAAACCAACAAAATGTCCCCGATGTAAACTTCTCAGTAAAATATCCCATCAACGGACATAAAATATGATGCTGTCACAGGGTATTTACTTTAATATTTAATTTTTGAACATACAGTGGTAATACGTTCGCCTCAGGAT
Organism: Saxidomus gigantea; assembly: GCA_032359765.1. Classification (NCBI taxonomy): domain Eukaryota; kingdom Metazoa; phylum Mollusca; class Bivalvia; order Venerida; family Veneridae; genus Saxidomus; species Saxidomus gigantea. The sequence goes on along the minus strand of JAUMHA010370357.1, from coordinate 9,505 downwards.
CGAAGGGCCTCGGGTTCGATCCCTACCATCGCCATGTCGGTAGTGTCCTTAGGCAAGACACAAATTATTCCACATTGCCTCTCTCTTCGAGGTTGATTCCATCTGGAATGAATCTCGAGAGCGATTAATCTAAGTTGTAAGAACTTGTTTCGCAATCGAGAATAAATAAATGTGTATAAATAAATTCTAAAAAATATAAGTTAATGGTCCTCAACAGCAGCAAAACTACACCATTAAAAAATGAAAACATGTAAGGGCTGTTGAAAGCGATCACAGTTTGTAGGTGTATATGTAGCTTTCAAACGTGTGATTAGAAATCTAGAAATCTACTTTTGTTTTCTGTTTTGAAATTGGTCTGAGGAATGACAGATCCAGTAACTTTTTGGACACATTCAAACACTAGATTGACAACGATGTCACTTGATAAAATTGGATATACTTTGTGTGCTCAAACTGCTTCATTGGAAAATTCTACACAAGGCAAATAATTATAAATCTACATTAGGTATCCTTGTATACCCTATAATTTCTACAGACATAGGACACACTTCAGCTTATATATCAAACAAAACATGCATACAAAATATTACTTAGCATTGATATGGGGGGGGGGGGGGGGGAATGGGGGGCTCTGTTCGAGCGATGTCTGTGATTTGCGCTACCTGCAGGAAGCTTTGTAATGTTAGACTGTCACTTAGAGTGTGCTTGATTGGAAGCTTTGTCTCAGAGACAGATTTGACTTGGCGGTAATGTACTAATTACATTTACACAGCTTGTCAACTATCAGGAATTTGAACTCAGAAATGTGTGTGGTTGCAAAGATAAATCTACTCGGACATATTACTTTGTTCACATAGTAGATAACCAACCTTTCAGGTCTACAATCCCATGGCTTTCCTTTTTTCGCTTCTTTCCTTGTGCATGTTTACGCTTTACCAAATCTTGTCATAATATTTGCTGCATTGTATAGGCCGCAAGCGTTGTCATTTGATATGCCTATCACTTGTCGGGACCTATCATTGGCTACCAGCCTCCATTACAGACATAAAAAATTGTTATCTAATCATTACCGAAACATAATACCATAGCGAAACTGAGAATATACCGTAAAGGACATTTTCTTGTAGCAGAGGAAGAGCTGTGATGTGCCTTGTTTAAATGAATAATCTCCCTTTGTAACGATCGGAGCTAAACAATCTTACTACTAGGGTCATTTCTGTTGCCTAGTTTGATGAACTATTCACATTGTTTGAACGCTATTCTTGAAAACTATTTTACAGAATTCTTCGCATATAGTTATTGAAGGCATCGATATAAAACAGAAATCGGTCTTGCTTCCTTCATATAACAGTTCACATTTTCGCTTGCGGCTTTCCAGTGTTTTTTTTAACCTATAACCTAGTACATGTATACGTATTTTCGGGAAATGCTGATATTTTGTCAGACAATATAGATTTTGAAATTTTGTTAACCACTGCAAGAAGATAATCTTTTGCCTGGATTCACTTTACATTCCCAGCCTTACAATATACCGGTATACGTTTGTTTAGCTATTTATCCAGTCATAAGCACGTATCCGTATAGATAGACAAATCGAATCAGAAAGTAGAAATTTGCTCGTTTTCGGAAAATCAGCTGACAGTCAAATCTCCTGTTGGACATATACTAGACGTGTATTTTCTCACAGATGGAGGAACCAGGAAAGCGTTTAAGCATGTATGATATAGTACAGGTAAATTTATCTACTTATTTATTGCTTTGCTCTACTTCCTCCAAGTGTAATGATTATTTACGTCACCTCTCTGAGATTTAGTTCATCTATCTAGCTGTAGCTAGATCTACATGTACAGTAGATGAGGCAGTTTAGTTCCCTACAGTAATTGTATCGAACATCGGTAAGACACTTTAATGTACCCTGTGTCTCGCATAGGAACCCCAGTACCCGGCATGAGGTATCAACCCCAACCCCCCTAGAGGCTCCACTCGATATACTCGGTTACAGATATATCAAAACAAAATATTTTTTAACAAAATAAATTATTTTGTTTCAGTATATCAGTACCAGGGTTGAAAGGGGGGTCTGTGCTACCCCACGCCAGGTAGGCCTACATGTGATAACAACTAACGGACTATTGCATCTATTCCTAGTATGTCGCCAGATTTGTGTATCATATGTAGAATTATGCATCAATCAACTAGCTTTTGCTTTGACATGATTATGTCACTTCAACTGATTTGTCATTATGTTCGGCTATTTTTGCCGATTGTACTTCTACCAGCAATGTAATCCTAGGCTATTGATCATACAAAATATAATTATGCAGACGAAAATTTTTCATTGATTACATTAATGTGCAATGTTGAATGTATATTTGTGGCCTTGTGGGGCGACGTTTCACTATTTAATGCACAGGTGGAAGGAACATATCTTTGACCCCCTTCCCCCCATGTTTTTTTCTTAAGCTTTGATAAACCAACATACCAATGTCTTTAAACTGATATCATAATGATTAATTGAATTTTTGTTCTAAAGCTCGTTGACAAAGTTCCCAACGCCAAACAAACTGGACGAATTTTTCGTAACGACATGGTTGTAACATTAATAATTGCTTTTATGACCACGCGGTTCAGATCGAAATATCCGTCACCGAGGGGGAAAAAGGCTCTGCTGAGTATGAATATGGAATCAATGAGTTTGGAACTATGTCTATATTTGTCTATAACATATTTTTTTCTTCTTATTATTTTTTTTTAGATACGATAGCCTGTGTTAGAAACTTATTTCATTGCTTTCACTAAGCGCGATGTATCGACTACAATTTAAAACTGATAAGCTTATCTCGTTTTGGCTATTTAGCGATATTTATAACTACAACTGCGTAGCACGAATGATTTAATTTTTCGCATCTAAATGACTGACTGTATTTTATTTAACGATAAAATATAGCGAACAATTTATTATTTCGATTCTAACACGTTATTTTCTTTGAAAACAATCCCGAACTTTATTCAACGCGTAGTAGTACATCATTGTAACCTTAAAACACGAGATACGATTGGACGCGCTTGTTTACATACGTCACGTCGTTACGTCATTTAAGGCACGTCGTCCTTAGAAAAACGTGCTGTATTTTATCGTAAAATAAAATACAGGCTTTTCTCTATAATATTATCTTGATATAGGAAAAGCAGCCGCTTGTCTTAGAATTGATAATAGCTCATTAAGTACTGTAACTATAATTTAGTTGCCAATTATCTGTGAACGGTACTGTATGCAGACTTTGATCTTCTGATAGAAAAAAACGTATGGCATTGAAATATAAGGTAGACTTTGTTAAAAGAGGAGTTTGCTTGTTCATTAATTGATTACAGTCCAGTGTTGTTGTTACAAAATACCAAACAGTGACACGCTACCAAAATTCACACTTGCTGAATTGTATTCAACCAGGATCCCCACAATGTCACCATTTCGGATAGGTGACATCACTTTTTCAAAAGGAATGCGTGATATCATCTATTAGAAATGGTGATATCGTGTATTCATAGACGAAAAAAGTGATATCATGCATGTATATCCAAAATGCATTAAATAGTAGAACTGTGCCCCATATATAACCAGATACACCTATTGGTGTATGATACATATACATTTGTGTCTATACTATAAACAAATATGGCGATATGATAGAGTTAATGTTTACAAAAGAGGCGAAATTTGAAATATTTGTGTTCTTTAGGACTCTTTAATTTTTGTTTATATTAGTATGAAGTACATGATGATATTTGTGATTGATATTGGATCATCATTATTATATACATGTTGACATTTTAATATATCTAAACAGAGTGACTGTTAAAATTCCTTTTTTTTCAGTAAATACTTTTGCGTTTGTGTGTTTGAGATCTGAGATCATGCGTGTGTGTGAGAGAAGAATGATTGAGAGAGAGAGAGAGAGAGAGAGAGAGAGAGAGAGAGAGCGTCAAGGTTAAACGGTCAGTTGCGGTGCTTAGTGAAGTTGAAAACGTTTTAGCATGCAATATGCACAGGGTTTTAGTAGATGGTCTGTTCAACGTTCACTGTTAAGCCTTCAACATTTAGGAGGGGAAGGGGTGTAGTGAGGCAAAGTCTTTGAGTAACCAGAAGTCTAGTTAGCCCAGTTGGTTAGAACGTCTGTCTTGCAAGCTTTTCTCTCCACTGTACACTAAAGTCTTGTTGTGTTCATATATTATTTCAAGGTATATACGGGATATTCAAACGTTTTGAGACCTACGCGCCTCCGTAGAAAGTATAACAGGTCGACAGTTTCAATGCAATTGGTTTTGCTTTCGCGAAGTTATAAGCGTTTAGCGGCCAGTGTAGACTAATTATTAGTCTGATAAAATTTATGTTTGTTTCAATATACATGTACTATATTTCATGCACTATTTCCAGTGCTTTGTACACTGGAGCAGTTTTATCTTTATTTAGGATGATTAAGGATAATGTGACAATGACACAGTACACTAGAAGAGTACATTATTACTACGAACACAGTTTACATATTGCTTGCATGTATGATTGATCCTTTCATGTAATGGTTGTAAACTTTTGTGTACAAAAATATATATACGTCATTGTCATATTATCCTAAATAAACAGTAGCCTGGCAGTCGTTAATGATATTCGTTAATGATATGTAAATTTTGCTTTTGTACTTACAACTAAACGCTACCGGACGAACTAACCCAAACTGGTTATTCAACAACGTAACCAGTGTCTCTTAACATCATAAACAGTGGCAGGTACTTTTGGTAAAAATAAAGGTGTAGGGTCTACACATGGTCAATACACATGGTCAATACACATGGTCAATACATACGGTCAATATAAGTCGAACAGTTTTCATCTTATCTTTGCCAAATTTTGTCGGCATAATGTCTAGTTCGATAACAAGTCAAATCGCACTAAGCACTTGGGATTATGGCCTTTCAATTATGCAAAATTGGCCAAATTAGTCATGTCCACTCTCTACGTCGAACAATTTTCATCCATTCTTCACCAAACTTGCTGAACAAGTTTATGGGCAAAATGTCTCGGCCAAGATTGATAACAAGCAAATCTGCCCCAAAGCACTTTGGGATTATGTCCATTGAAGTATCGAAAAATAATATAAAAAATTCCTTGTCAGATCTATAGTTCAAACAGGTTTTTATTAAACCTACTAATTACAAGTTACTTAGTTATGCCTCCCTGACGGGCATATTTTGTGACGGTTTGGCACTCTTGTTTTACTTACAAAATAAATGTTCATGTTTTGTTTACCATTTTCTCCGATTCTTATGGAACTGTTCTTTCTTTAGAATTATGAAATAAGGTCCGAAGGCCAAGTCAAAAGATTACGTTTAAATCATATACACATGTAGTCGAACGTGCTATTTTAGACACATTTTGTTATATTTTCTGATTTATTTACAGAATGACGTATAAGTAAAGAAATCAAGTGAAGAGGTTGAAAGATGAATCCCAGGGAAGATACAGACACTGTAAGTCGTGGTGAGAACGACAAGGCTGCAAGTATGAGTGGTATGATTCAGAAAGAAAGCCATGAAAGCAGTAGAAATGACAATCGTAGAGACAGCAAGCCAGGTCAGTTGAAAAACAATGAACAAATGGGTAACAGAACGGACAAAGAAGAACCAAAAGAATCAGAAGAGAATCGGAAAAGTATTAATCGCAAAGAAACCAGACCACCGAAGAAACTTCAAGGTAAAACAACATATCTTTATGTTGTAATTGAAGAAGAGGCTGCAAAAACGAGTGATGTAAAATCGTTTTTACAACACAGAATGGGAAATCCAAAAGCATTTGATTTTCAACTGTTAAATGATACTGACAAAAATTCAAGCCAAAATGAGGGTAACTTTATTACTATGAAATTTGAAAGTTATAGCAAAGCGTCATCAGCTATGCGTTTATTGCATACAAGTAATAAAAACACATCAAGCAAAATTCGTTGTTTTTATGAAAAGGAGGAGGCGAAAGGAAAGATAGTTGACAAAACTAAAGAGAGAAAGTGTAAGCTAGATAATGCTTTCACTGAAATAGTTGAAACTGCTTTGAAAACGTCCGATAAACATAAGGCGAAAATTCGTGTAGTGCGCGAAAAACTTACAAATGTTGAAAAAGAAATGGGGAAAAAACGGGGGATAATACCCTTAAGCGAATTCGAAAAGTTTTCAAATGAAAAACTGGCATTTGAAGACAAATTGGAAGAACTAGAAGGCCAGCTTAAAGAGTTTACAAACTGTATGGAACAAATAAAAATGAAATTGACACAGCTCATAACCTGTGTGAAATTTGAGACAGAACTGCACAGGATATGGAAAGAATTCGGCGTGGAATGTCGACGTCTTGAAAATGCATTACCCATGTACGCAAGGAAGGAAGATATACTGATAATAATAAAAAAGAACCAGGTTTGTGTGATTCTAGGAGAAACTGGCTCTGGCAAGTCGACACAAATGGCCCAGTACATATTCCAAGCAGGATTCGCAGGTAGTTATATAAAATTCATTTTGTGTTACTATACAGATTTTGTTTTAGCTCGACTAGTCGAAAAGTAGTCGGAGTTATTCTAGTCACCCTGGCGTCAGCATCACACTTACATTGAAGTTTGTCCTTACATAATGGACAAATGGCTTTGTAACTCACTGTATGTAAGTATAAGTCATTAAAAAGTTCAGATGATGAAGTTTTATTAATGCCTATGACTTTAATCGGACAAGATCGGATTATTGGATGTAGAAATTCTAGTTAAAATTTACATGCAAGTTGCTATCATTGTAGCTTTATGAAGGAACGGATCAGTCATACATATCTTCATGTTTCATTATATTTACCTGTAGGGCTAAAATACTTGGCATTTTAAATGAGAATCAAGTTTGAAACCTGAAATAAAAATCATCTGTCTCCGGCCTTGCATTTGAATGAGCTGCGCTTGAACACAACATTTGGTTATTTTGATTAAGGCCGGTGACCTATGATTTTGATTTTTATGCATTGTGCCAAGTTCGAAGAAATTCTATGAAAAGGATATTGTGTCCTTATTTATAGGGAAACAGTGGCAAACCTTACGTACTAATTCTCCCAGGCCTATACAACAATTTAAACTTCAGAATCTGAGATGTAGTTAGTAATCATGATATTATTGTCGAGCCGCTTGCGGTGAGCTCGATATAGTTGTCATAATGGCGGTTCGGTGTATGTGTGTGTTTGCGTGCGTCCGTGCATGCGTCCGTGCGTGCATTCGTCCGAGCTTGTCCGGGCTGTAACTTATTCATTAATGTTCACCATCATGAGATGAAGTGTCATGCGCAAGAACCAGGTCCCTAGGTCTAAGGTCAAGATCACACTTAGAGGTTAAAGGTCAAATTCAAGAATGACTGCGGAGCATATGTACCTAATGAATGGAGGGATTTCGATGAAACTTGACACAAATGTTAACCATCATGAGATAGAGTGTCATGCGCAAGAACCAGGTCCCTAGTTTCAAGGTAAAGGTCAAACTTAGAGGCCAAAAGTCAGTAACAAGAATAATTCAAGAATGACTGTAGCATTTCTTCTACATGCATGGAGGGATTTTGATGTTACTTGGCACAAATGTTTACCACCATGAGACAAAGTGTCATGCGCAAGAACCAGATCGCTAGGTCTAAGGTCAAGGTTACACTTAGAGGTAAAAGGTCAAATTCAAGAATATCTTTGTCCGGAGCATTTCTTCTTCATGCATGGAGGGATTTTGATGTTATAATAGAGCGTACTGTCCTCGGACAGCTCTTGTTGTGACTCACTGTCCATGTCACTTTTTCCGTCTTTAAAGCATTCTTTAAATTGTGTCATAAAGGTTAGTACTTTTGACAGCTGGCGGGCTCGACTTGCACATAGGCATCTTGCTATTATTATTAGCAAAGTAGTTATTTTATTAGTGATTTTATTCTTGCTTTACATAGAGCAATTTACAAGCACTTTTTAAAATCACCTTTAATGATAGATTTTTAACTATGATAACTTAGATAATACTTCAGTACATGTGACATTGTGATTTTGAGAGTCCTGTTTGTATGCAAAAACGGGCACACGAGCAGGTTGTCGCAAGTGTTAACGGTTTGACCACTATATACTTTTTTCAGCTGGAGGACTTATAGCATGTACACAGCCAAGGAAGATAGCAGCCATCAACCTTGCAACTCGTGTCGCATCAGAACTTGCAACTCGTGTCGGACAAGAAGTCGGTTATAAAGTAGGAATGCAGTGTAAGATGTCCGCTATCACGAAAATATTGTTTATGACAGATCACACATTGCTGAATGAGTGTTTAAATGATAAGATGTTGGCTAAGTACTCGTGTATTTTGATAGATGAAGCACATGAACGTAGCATTTATACCGACCTGCTGTTAGGTATGTTGAAAAAAGCTCTTGACCAAAGACCAGATCTGAAGGTTATCATTACATCTGCTACAATTGACCCTGATATATTTGTCGATTATTTTGGTGGCATAGATCTCTGTCCTGTCCTAAAGGTGTCTGGTAGGACATTCCCAGTTGAAATCTTTTGGGAGCATGATAGCTATGTCCAAAGTTCGTTTCCGGATGATTATGAAAGAATGGCTTTAAACAAAGCGATTGAAATTCACCAGTCAGAGGAAATTGAGGAAGGTGACATTCTTGTATTTCTGACGTCAGTAATTGAAACAGAAAGATGTACCGAGAGACTGAAGAATTGTTTAGGAGAAGCTGATGTTTTCTGTCTACCTTTACACGGGAGATTGAAAGCTGAAGAACAACAATTAGTATTCAAGGCTACACCTCCGAGAAAACGAAAAATTGTATTTGCGACAAACAGCGCTGAAACGTCAATAACTATTCCCGGTATAAAATTCGTAGTTGACTCTGGTGTTGTGAAAGAAATGCGATTTGACCCAAAGAAAAACAAGAATTCTCTTGACATGGTACCAGTTAGTCAGAGTTCAGCAAATCAACGGAAAGGTCGCGCAGGAAGAACGGCTCGGGGAGTTTGTTATAGACTATATACGCAGTCAGACTACAAAAAGATGAACAAAATGTCTAGCCCAGAAATTCTAAGAATTCAAGTTTCACAAGCCTTACTGAAACTGATGGAGCTCGGTGTTGATCCTATAAGTTTTGACTACGTCCAGTCGCCTTCAAATGAAGCGATGAAGTCTGCTTTCTCTGATCTGAAAAACGTAGGAGCAGTAAACGAAACAGGGATAACAGATCTAGGCAAATGGATAGCAAAACTTCCGGTTGAACCTAGACTTGGGATTTTCATCAAGAAAGGTATTGACTTGGACATAAGTACAGAAGCTCTTGTAGTAGCCTCCTGCTGCAACCAAAGTGGCATCTTTTTGCGAGTTGGTTCAAAGGAGGAAAAGGAGGCAGCTGACATGAAAAAGATGAAATTTTGTCATCTTGGGGGAGACTTACTCACAATGCTGAATGTTTA
>JAUMHA010370335.1:0-13365 GCA_032359765.1 Saxidomus gigantea | reverse complement strand
AAACAAAAAAAGAGAGAGAGAGAGAGAGAGAGAGAGAGAGAGAGAGAGAGAGAGAGAGGTAATGTGGAATGAATTATCGGTGTCTTGCCTACACACACTATCATTGCTCCGACAGTCAAAGCATCCTTAATACAACCGAGAATCATTTCTACTTACGGACGAAAACACATTAGACGAACGTCTCATTTAGTGACAAAATAGACTGGTAAACATAAGTAGTCCAAGAATCAGTTAAAACAATATACACGCATAAAACGCATCTGAACGACTGCGCCCAGCTAGTTTTATCTGATCTGGAGCTATATCCAATCAAATCGCGAAGATAACGAAGCCCCGCCTGAACGATTGTGTAGAGAAACGCTTAGGGTCTTAACTTATTTTATTGATGAACGATTTTAATTTGGATTGATGCATATGATAAGAAACTGCTTCACAAGATAGGATCATGAACAATGAAGGTAATCCTGACTTGCTGGAAGTGCATTAACTAGACACAAATGAGAACCTGTGATTGAATTTAAAGGGGTTACAAATTCACTTATATTTCCTTTGCTTTGATTAGTTCTGGGCCACTTCAAGGAGGAGACTAGTAAATCATTCCAACTAAATTTGATATCTTTACGCAACAAAAATATTGGTTCTTTCAAGTCTTTTTTACTAGTTGGAACTATGTTAGACTTTCTTGCCCGATAATAGATTGGACGCGGTTTTTACACATTGAACAGTGGAGGGAAATTATGATTTAATCATTATAAATCAAAGACAGTTTAATTAATCGTTTTGCTTGTTTTACTTGTTTCAACTTAACGTTAACAGGCAGATATTAAAACTATTGCTATTTTGCTTCCAATCTACCCAAAAGGTCATCGATACGATCGTGGCATTCCTGTCATTATCATTACATTCCATAATGTTAAGACTGATTAAACATTGTCGCCTGGGCAATGTTATGCTGTTTCTCTATCAAACACATTTAAGCGTTTAGCTTTTTAATTGTTTTGCGCTGATTAATTTTTCTGATACTGCATTCCAAACATCTCTTCACTTTGTAACTATTTCTTAATCATATAATACGATAAGGGTATATAGCTTAAGTTACACTTAACGTATTTCGTGCATTGTATGAGCACGGACCTAACAGTTGTTGTTAGACTTTCCTTATATAAATAAGGAGAAACTAAGATATTTGCTTTGATACATCGGCCGTGTATCTTTTTTTTAAAGATTCTTCTTGTTTTACAAATCTACAGTCTAACCTGACCTAAGCGGTCAGTCAAGGGAAACGGTCACAAACTACAACACTTCTTCATAACTGGTATATCTATTTCCACACTTATCTTAATATCTGAAGATATCATAGACATACAGAATTGAATATATCTCCGATATCATAGCAGTGGTTTAATAATCACATTTCGCGAATCTACCGCTGTCGATGACCTGTCCATATTTCTCCCCTACAGATGTGCCTGGCAAGAAAAAGTGTCATCTTCTCAAAATCATTCCGTGACATGTTTGAAGCAAATTATTAGCAATTTTACAAGAATTTCAACATCTACATGCTCAATTAGTTTCTGATTTACAAAAGATCCCTCAAAGTGGTGTTCTGAATATTGGAATAAGTGAACACCATATGGTATTGTGTACAAGAAAAGTCACTTGCGGTAACATAATTAAGCAACGCAATGGTTCGTTCCGTTAAACTAAAAAATACTCTAAAGAAAGTTTCCAACAGGCATTACTTGGTGAAGATGATTTTATGTGATAATGTGAATGAAGCTTGGATCAACTTTAAATCTATATTTATTACCACTTTAGACAAATTGCTCCAGTTAAACAGATTCGTATTTAACAAAGAACTGAGGAATTGATAAACTCTGAAGTTTTACGATGCACAAAGGACAGAGACAAAGCTTTTCATAACTTTAAAGTGAGAAAACTAATGAAAATTTGAATCATTTTAAGACTTTGAAAAACAACGCAAATATGTGTATTGTGATATTTAATGCAAAAATTAACTTTTTAAACTCTACTCTTAACAATAATAAAAGGATTTCAAACTTTTATGGCAATGTTTGAAGGCCTTCCAAGTAAAAGGAAACAAGGTACAACAAATATTGTTCTTAAAAGTTTAATACATTTTAAACAACTGTTGCAGACACACTTGTTAGTTAACTACCTTCTATTGTGAATAGGTTTGGCAGAAGTTTTCTTTTAAATGTTTATTTTTCCAAAGGGATAAAACTAGACAGTTTTTCTTTTGCATTAATTTCTGAAAATAAGATTTTTAAAAACTAAAGTAATATTTCTATCAGAAAACCAACAAATGAATTATATGGAATCCCTTCTCGTTTTGTTAAGGAATCTGTCTCTACAATTGCTGGTCCACTCTCTCACCTTATTCAAGGTGTAGTTCATGATGATTTGAATTGTGCTAGTTTGTATAAAAAGAATGATAAGACAGATGTATCGTCCCGTTTCGGTTTTAAGGGTAGTTTCGGCAATCTTCATAAGGGTTATTTATGACCAGCTACAGGAAAATCTGTCACGGATTGATCTATTGTATAATTTTCAGTCTGGGTTCAGACAGGGGTTTTCAACAGATACTTGCCTCATTCATCTCACATATCATATTCGCTTGACAAAACAGGTCACGTCGTTGGCATGGTACACTCGGATCTCTAAAATCTTTTGACACGGTCACCCACTCTATCCTTTTAATGAAGCTAAAGGATCATAATTATCGGAATACTTTGTTAGGTGGTTTTCTTCTAATCTCTGGAACAGACATCAGTCAGTTAAAAGTTTAAGTACCTTGCCTTCCTCGGCTATAATTACTTGTGATGTTCCTCAAGTGTTAATTATAGGGCACATGCTATTCTTTCGGTTTATGTCAATGATATGTCTGGTGTAGTTAAAAATAGATTAATACTGTATACTGATGATTCTAGGCAAAAACAAACTTCAAATAGAAGATGAACTTAGTCAAGAGTTAGATATTGTCAACGATGGTTCATTGGTAACAAACTGTCTTTTCATCTTGGTAAGACTGAATCAATCCTCTTTGATTCTAAGCAAAGGTCAAAATTTAATCCTAATCTTATTAGTTCATGCAATGGTCACAACATTGGTTCAAAATCTTCTGTAAAGTATCTGGAAGTTACAATCGATCAAACTTTGTCTTTTGAGTCTATGGCTAGGTATATCATTAAAAAAATCCATCGTTATCGTATAAATGCATTACTCATCGCTCACACTATAAAAATTGCTGGTTTCATCACTTATTCATTGTCAATTTGAATATGCTTCTGTCATTGGGTACGATCATATTGTAGACGAGTAAAGCTTACAAATCTATAGTTGTTATTTTGAATTTAGTTGTTTTACACCTGCGTCAATAAAATATTATACAATCGTTTGTCATTTTTAAAATTTGATGAAAACCCTTGACAGTTCAGTGCATAGTTAATTGAACTGTGTTTGTTTATATTTACTTTCATGCACATTTGCCATCCTATAATCTTTTATGTATTTTTGATTTGAAAGGTTTTGATTTGAAAGGGATTTTATCAAGGACCGTCCAAAAACTACTTAGTAGCTCATTGCTTGGATGAGTCCCCGGCATGTCTCCCGTCATACCTAGAAAAAGAGTTTTGATGCCTGAAAAGGAGAACTTTACCTGACTGCAATTTCCAGTCAGTATCAGCTAGCTTTCTTGGTGAGATATCCAATGAGCATTCGACAGCCTGTACTCTGGTGGTAGTGGTAAACTCAGGCCTCGATCACGGCCGCAGCATATACAAGGCCTACTGGTATCTCTCTGCTAGACTATGCGAACGCCCCACTACGGGTACTTAAGGCACCGGGCGCCATTTCGCACATTCCAGCACAGTGCCAAAAGTGAGTTCACAAGAGGCCCCCAAACAAGCCCCTCTCTATGGTGACCCCTCATCCGGCACTGTTTGAGAGACAGTCAGTATCCAGTCTGAACCAATGTTCACAGCCAAAACTAGTCGTCTGTGCCCATCAGCCCAGTCCTAAAGCCCGACCTCGAGAGGCCCCATCACACAGCAGGTACTCCAGTAGTTATCTCACGGCAGAAGTTCGCTGTCTAACAGTGACTGAAAAGGTTTCTTAAGAGACCAAGCATGCATGTCTCCCACATGCTGAGAACCCTTTCCATCCACTGCCGAGAGACTTTGGTGGGTAAATTATAGACGATGCCTTCGAAAAACCCCTACGGGCGGCCAAAAAACACAACTAAGCGTAATTTAGCTCCACCCATCATGGGTGGGCCTACTAGCGAAAAAGGTTAGCAAGCTCCCAAGATTGGGCGGGCCAACTTATACACCAACCATTCCAGGTTTCCTGCTGCATGATGCGATCTCAAGTATCCGAGCTGCCCCACACATGATGCGACTCTGTAGCCTAATCAATGAGAATAGGGGTACCAGCCCCTGCCCTCAGGCTTTCCAGAGCACATGCTGTCAGTCGCTCAATCGTCCTTCTCCCCAGTTCCACTGGCTAAAGAGAAATTGAGTGTCCCAAAAGTAGGTCACCCACGCAGCCAATTCCGACCTAGATGTGAGTGACCCAGTCCGAAACGTGGCAAGTTAGGATGCCTCCTCCCCCAGCACATACACTGAAAGGGATGTCTTCTGTAGTCATCGTGCTGTTTTTTTTATGTATTATTTACCGTTATCTTAATATATGCATGTCCCCGTCCTGAATTGTACTTGGTTTGTTTCAAAATATTATGTTGCAAGCGTTGTTGACGTTGAAATCCGATCTTTTATGGCTTACTTCCTATTTCACTTTTATTTCATAAATATTTTCTTTCTCGTTTTCAGGTTCAGAGTTTCGTGTTCAGCAGTGTTTAAAAATTACGCAAGAACTGTTTTTATTCCTATCTTTCTTATTGGCTGTTAAACGTCTGACACACTCATTTAGACTTTTTTCAGTATAGTTTCAAATTAAGTATGATCTCTTCATTACATCCATGTTATGTTATGAACGAATAAATGAGGTTACATATACAATACAATTTATGAGGCTCAGAGTGGTTTAAACAATTTACATATTGCAATCCCAGACTATTGAAAAGTATTCCTTACTTCCACACTTCCAACATACTTAGTATAGTGATATAATCCATGATGTTTATGGTACATCAAATGGATTATTTGTTTTAATAAGTGAATGTTTTATGTATAAGTGAAATGTTTTTGTAGTCTCTTGTAATTCTGCATGGAATGACCATCTACTTGTTTTATGTATTGTAAATGGATTAAACTTTAATAAACATTGTATATATAACAAGTATAATTGCTTACACACTCAAATTTTCAAAGATAATGCTGACTTTGCGAACCATATGTTTTGTTCTGACAATTTATTTCTTACAACGAACAATTAAGCAATTAAAGCAAACATTAAGTATACGCATAGTCTAATGTATAGTTATCATTAATTCATGTTCATTAAGGTAACATCAGATATGTATGGAAAACAATGGTTTCGCAATGAGTACTACATTCTTTTATTTTGTAACCTACCGGTAGGCCCTACGTAGGATTTGTTTCTTGGGAGCATGCCATAGTTCTACTCTTATTCGCTTAAATTAATATGGAATGTATTTGTGCACGTTCGTCTTATTGTCAGGGGACTTGAGAGGTCTACGATGAGGATAGTCTCACATACCTCTATTTCCCAAGACGGGGTAGGGTTAGATGATTGCAGCATAATATGACTTTCTATATTTAGCATGCCGGTGCTGATACTTGGTTGGAGACAGGTTCAGCTGCAATATTGAGAAAGGTATCGCCTGACAATTTTTCATTCGCCACGGTCTTAAAATGTTTTTACTTTTTCATTATATAAAGAAGGTATGTAATGTGAACACATTTTTTAAAAACGTCTTTTCAAACATGTATAACAGATCATATGGTTCTGACGTTAAATATGATTAAATATCATACCTATCTTTAACATTGATATTACTTTGATAACAACGAACACATTTTGTCATGCGATATGTAATGTTGATTTCACGTTCAACAGTCGGAATATGAAGATTGTAAACTATTCTTTTCTGATCGGGGAGCTGGTGTGCATTCTTTGATACGCTCTTCATCAAGTAATTAAGCTTATCGAGAAAAAAATCGTCCATAGGCAACTTTACGAAAAAAGAAACAATATAAAAGTATTTAATACATCAGCGGATCCTGGGATGGTGTTACCCCCTCCAAAATAATTGTGCTATGTACATAAAATATCCAAGAAGTGTGAATGTGTTATTCATTTAATGTAGTGTCTTTTTAAATAACATTTTAATAATAGAGTATAATCTGAGTACCATTCAGAACAATTATTTTCTCGTGTTTGATTAAGCTTCACCGGTTTGGGATCATTGCAAGCTAGACATATACTCATACAGTGAAATTCAGTTAAACACAAATATCTTTTGTTAATTAACTGTTGAAATGTTTCGACGTACCATTACAATATGTAGAGTGCAGGATATTGTCGTTAAAGATATCATTTTGTTAAGCATGTGTAGGCTTGAAAACAGATAGTTATTGAACTTGTCCCTATATCTTGAAAGATTTGATAATCATCTGGAATTGATCATGATCAAATTGTCAATTTTGAAAGCAGGAAAGAAAACAGCGTAGTTTTGTTTCTCATTTTGTTTTAAACCAACGAATACTTTCATATATGTTGGCACACTGGAGAACTCAAATTCCTGAAAGTCAGTACTTTGTGGCTTATATGTGGAACAATTAATATATTTACAAACTGAGCTCAGATTTTAGATCCGCTCCTGTTAAATACTTAGCTTATAGATATATTTGTTACGTACGCTACTACACTGTGTGATGTTTGTTATCTTGGGTAGTCAGGTATTTCTACTTTAGATATTGAAATAATTACGCAGTTTAAACGTTATAAGGTAAATAAGTTAAAATATCTTTCGGAAAAGTAGTGTTTCCGATGGAACAAGATACTAGTTATGTCTGATACAGAGATTGAAGATGGTCCTAGTCTGGACACCAACGGTGACACTGGAACAGATACGATTTCCGTAAGTAAACGTCTTTTTTCTCTTTGCATTTTGCTGAATTTCCATTTTACTTATATCAGTTGGTCATTCGGGACTTACCTTTTCATTGCTAGACACTGTCATTAAATGAAGAAGACAGCAAAATGTTACTTGTATAAAAGACATAATTTCTCATACAGTGAAATTCAGTTAAACACAAATATCTTTTGTTATTTAACTGTTGAAATGTTTCGACGTACCATAACAATATGTAGAGTGCAGATTGTGCAAGGGGCATGTTATACTTATACAAGATGTAATGCACTAAATGCTAAATACTGATTAATTACATTGAAACAGAACACATGTATAACTCCCAGACTAGTCATTGCGATCGACTTTGGTACCTACGCATCCGGTTTAGCTTTACAATGGAGATCCGATTACGAAAAGGCAAATTGTTTGGAAAACATCAAAGTACCAGCAAAGTGGTCGTCGAACACATTCTGTACTAGTAAAACACCGTCATGTATATTGCTGAAGCCTGATAAAAGTCTGGCTGAGTTTGGTTACAACGCAGACTTTGAGTTCAGTAAAAATGAGACGCTTCCTGAAGAAGACAGGCCTCCCAACTGGAAGGATTGGTATTTCTTCAGACACTTTAAGATGAGACTATACGTCGGCGAGGTTTGTTAAAATTAAAGTTTATTTGGTAACTATTATTCTGTTTTGTGTACTGATTATTAAAAGTATATCATTTGGATGAAAATAAAAAAACGTCACGAAATCATTCATTTGTCTGCTTTATTCCTGTGCAATATTACTATTGTGTTTAATGATGTTTCACACGCAATTTTAGGAATTGACAGTTGATACACCACTGGAAGCTGCAAACGACAAGCATTTGCCAGTCGTTGAAGTTCTTGCAAAGACTATTGCTTATCTTAAAGATGAAGCCATACGTATGTTAAAAGAAGACGGTATTGTATATCCTGAAGAAGAAACGAAATGGGTTATTACAGTCCCGGCCATTTGGAAAGATCCTGCCAAACATGTCATGCATGAGGCTGCAGAGAAGGTATTTTTCGCGGAAGACCACATGTAACTTTAATATGCTTGAAAGAACACTTAATTTATTTTCTGGCACAACAATGTACATTGACTTCAGTACATAGCAGTTCAAAGTATTCTTAACAACTCATTTCTTTCTGTAAACTACCATTTTCCCACCACGGAACTAAGACGACAAACCAACATTTTGAATAGCTAGCGTCTTTGTTTATATCATTAAAGTTGTTTTTGAAGATTTTTCTACAATTGAGTTTGAGATGTTTAGTGAACTAAGAAGCGAATAAGCTTCTCATTTTTATCCTCTTATAACACATCTAATCTCTGTTAACAGCATCTAAGTACATTTGTAGGTTTCAAAAGGCACGCGACAGTAATATAACGGTAATGCCTTTAAATAAATCTAAAGTTGGCATTTACGTCATGGTTTATAAATACAATGCAAACCTAATGGATTTGTATTTGTATCGCTTTAATAGGCTGGTATCACAGGGAAGCATTTGTCTATAGCCTTAGAGCCAGAATGTGCAGCCGCATATTGTATCAAATTGCCATCGGAAGAATTGAAAGTCATTTGTGAAAATGAGAAACCCACGACAATCGCCAATCCTGGACAGACATTCATGGTAGTTGACATGGGAGGTATGCCAATGCTGTTTGATGATGATAGGGATTATTTTATATAATTTATCATTTAAGGTTCAGGGTTAAACAATTTATTTGTAAATAGTCCAAGAGATAGACCCCATTTATTTACAATTCGTGTCCAAATGTATAAATAGTCTCATATGATAGCTATTTGTCTGAAGTATATCTTTTTTCCATATTTTTGTCATATAATATATGTATTACAACTGTTTCCTTGATGCCAAATATAATATATTGCAGCATTTTGTGACCCTTATTTAACACTGAGTCCCAAATGGCCTATAAAGTGCGTGAGATACGGTTCCCCACCCACTTTATGAAATAATCAAGAATTTAGTTTTTCTAACTTTGTTTCTTATTTTTGTCATATATTTGTATTACAGCTGTTGCCTTGATATATGATATATAATTGTTTTAATTTGGCATAATAGTGCTCTGCAGTCAGCGAGAAATAAATGTAACAACTACATAAAAACACTTGAAACAGTCTTCGTATGAACCCAAATATAGATTGTACAAGTCCAATAATTAGTAATAATAATGGCCCTAAAATATACAAATTTTATCAGTTATGTCCCCTCGTTTTAACTTTTCATTTAAGTTTTCAGTAAACAAGTGTTTTAAATAGAGAACAAATTAATGCACATACAGCAACATAAAACAGTCCTCATATGAAGCAAAACAGAAAGTACAGTAATTTCATTGAAAGTTTAATGTTATTTTTTTTATATGTATGTATTGAAATTTGTTTGACTGTAGCAGATTTTCAAAGCATGATTGTTGTGTTTAAGCCTCTTACTTTGCAATAACGCAGTGTGACAATTCTGAACTGTTATAACTAGTTACTTAGATGTGAGTTTTATTAACTTACAAGTATATCCTAATAATACACGTGCATTGATCAGTTCAAATGGCTGGTATGTTGCACTAAAGTAGCTGAATTATGGAGTGATTAAAGTAGTGTATATGTTGTAGCTGTTTTGCATTACGTGTATATGCAATAGATGTATCATCGAACATTGATATAACTACAAATATTTATGTGACGTTTAATATGTACGATTGTGTAATTTATGTGCCCTCTAGTTATGATGTTACATTAGTCTTGCCAACATTATATAACAACTATAAATGCTGAAACCAAGTTGGAATGAAAAATATTTTATAATCGTATTCAAACAACAAATTGCACCCATTATAAATGCAACTAGTTAATAACGATTTAGTCATGATCTTAAAATAAAAGCTTTAAAGTTTTCAAGGATAAAGCTATGACTCGAACCTGTATGCTACGACGATATTGCCTAGCAATATATAGTATAGCATCAAGGGCGCCTTAGACCTCTGCTGAAGATACTGAACAACAATGAAAATGATTGCTAAAAAAACTAACATTGCACCATACGGGCACATTATTTATTACAACACTTTATTTAAAGTGCCTGCCGATAGCAAAGTTTACGCCAATATAAGCGCATAACGTTCTTAGCTACACTTTCAAAACATTCTATTTCGTGTTATGCATCACTCCTATAGAACATTGAAAAAGACAGCCAAGACCGTGAAATTTCGCAGGGTGTATTAGGCATAGTTATTTATCTTTCTAACGCAGTTATTGACGTAACGTCGATACTGATTGGTTACGTCATTTAATTTGCGACTATTAAATAGCGTATATATAGTCGCAAAAATCGAACGACGCTTTAATTTTCACATTTAAACATACTGTGCGTTAGAAAAGGGTTAACTATTGTTAACTGTAGTCGCAAACAGTTATAAAAGCTCCGGTTAACGCCGTCGCCATTAAAAATATTTGCCACCATCGAAAACCGTATATACAGTCGCAAATATCAAAATTACAAAACAGTTGTTCCTATAATAACTAAAATAACACACCTAAATAATGTTGTAACATTTGTGGATTTATATAATTATAAACTGAATCTATTGTCAAAATAATTTTCATCCATAGTTTTTGTAAGCAGTTATGTAAAACTGACCAATGCAGTAGAATTATCATTAACTGATATGCAAAATGGTAAAAGGGTTAAGTGGTTGGTTTTAAAAAGAGAATTTTCACAATCTGTTGTCTTTTCCTCTGACAGGGGTTAACTTATAAACTTATTCGTTATTTAACGGACCCTTGTGAGTTCTTTGTCTTGTCATATGCAAAACAACAATTTGTCTTGCCCTTTTTCTACCATGATAAAGACATCAGCATTTTCAATTAATGTATCACCCAATGACTCAACCCGCGAGCATGTTAAGAGCATAACATCTTTTGGACACTGTATAGTCATTACATTAAGTCATAGTAGTACTACCTTCTAGAGTAAAATGTTATGAAAATAGAAATAACTATACACCAAATAAGTATGTTCCAGCGTTTCAAGTTCTTGATGTTTTGATTAATTTGTTTAAGGTGGTACAGTTGACATAACAACAGTAACAATCAACTCAGACAAGACTATGAAGCAAGTATCTAAATCATGCGGGGGTCCTTGGGGAGGTACGAGAGTCAATGAGCAGTTTGAAATGTTTCTTCAAAAACTTATTGGAGAGAAAACAATGAGATCTTTTGTACAGAATCATGCGATTGACTACTATGATTTACGAATGGATTTCGAGTGTAGAAAGCGACAGGTAAAATAATTTTCTTCTGTCATCATTGCCTATATACTTTCCTCAGTTATATCACTATTATATATCGAGGGTTTTACGTAACTAGGGTTGCATTTCAACTCCTTTTTGCCTTGTGAAATATTCAGACCGGTACATATTCCCCAGTGAGTGCTTTTACGTTTGGTACGTTTCATTAAAAGCCATACTATTAAATGATTTCTTTATTTTGTATGGTAGTAGTATGTAAGCTCTAATGTTTGAAATAGATGTCATTTTAACTTTTTCTTTACTTTTAAGATGAACGCATCAGATGAACAAATACTAGTAAAGCTACCAGAGTCGCTTCGCCAATTATGGGAACATGCAGAAGGTGACAAAAATATAGCTGACATTCTTAAAGACAAACAAAAAATTGGAAAAATTAAATTCATGTCTGGTCGACTGGTGTTAGAAGCTGATATTGTTCAGAAGTTTTTCAGAGACACTATCAACGGTGTGCTTAAACACCTTAAAGAAGATGTGTTTCCGGAGCATTCGGGTATTGAACTAAATGCTCTCATTCTTGTCGGTGGCTTTGCAGAATCAAGTTATGTAATTCAGTGCTTAAGAGAAGGTGTAAAAGATCGCAATATACCTGTTGTAAGACCTCAGTTCCCTGAGATAGCAGTTTTAAATGGTGCTGTTCTCTTTGGTCATAATGAAAAAATTGTTGTCTCGAGGGTAATGAAATACACGTACGGCGTTGCCATGACAATGGACTTTGTTCCAGAAAAACACAGAGATGATGAAAAGTATGAGCACGAAGGAAACTTGCTGGCAAACAATGTTTTCAGAAAACACGTTACCATTGGACAAACTGTAAATATTAATGAATGGGTTTCGTGTAAAGAGTACTATCCCGAAAATGAGAAGGACGCGAACACTACTGTATATATTTTCACCTCAGACAAAGAAGACCCCATACATTCGACCGACGACGGTTGTGAATATATTGGTCAGGTTAATGTGGCATTTAGACATGGGGGAGGTCCACTTAAAAAGAAAGCTGTTACTGTCGAGTTCAGTTTTGGAGGCACAGAGTTGAAAGTCAGGGCCCTGTCGTCCATTGGAAATAGGACATATGTTAGATACCTGAAACTGAAATAAAGAAATTATACACTCTTTATGAGCCGAAGCAGGTTAAATGTAACTTTTTCAATTGGCAGAGAAAGTCATCGCATGTTTTCTTTCGCCATGCACATTGCACACTGAACTATATACCGGTATATGAAATATAAGACAGAAATTGTTTTTTTCGTTCTTGAGAACTTGTTAACCATAGACTTTTATACGATAATAATCGTAGGGTACTGTCTTAAGTTTTAGTTATATAAGAAAAGCTTACCATGATTAAGTGTTTCAAATACATTTTATGTCAACGTTTTATATTGGAGACCGATGTGATTTGCGCTAATTTAAGACCCCGTCAGTTCTAAACACTTTAAAAACATCAACATTTAGCACAACATGTTTAAGGCGCCTACCAGTATGTGATTGTTTGTATGTAATATTAAAATCTAATTGACCTTTGATTGATATGATATGATATTTACCTGAAGAGGGCTATTGACAGACTGAGGCGAAAGCCGATTTTCTTGTAAATATCACATCATATTTAAAGCTTAATGAGATTGATTTTTTTTAATATGCGCATCCATCTTCCGCATTAGTACATATATATTTGTTGCATTATTTCTCTATGTTAAATGTATGCTTTGACGAAATAAATTCATCTTACTATATATGTAGTTTCATTTTTAAGTTTGCACTTTAATTTCATGTTTTTCATCCTTCCAGTTAATCCTGGGCGAGTTGGTGTTCTGTTAGATCGCTTCCGTTTACAAATTGGAAATAAAATCATGTTTTGTTTGCCAGTAGACGGTATTCACATGACGTAACCTGCACATAGTTGCATACAATCAGATACTTTGAGGTCCTTTGAAATC
>JAUMHA010370334.1:0-20395 GCA_032359765.1 Saxidomus gigantea | reverse complement strand
AAAACTATGAATAAGCGACGTTAATCCATTCCTTCATAATTTCACAGCAGTATAATGTTGCTACGGTGACATAGATTACTGATTTTATATTTAAAAAAACGAATAGTACGCAATCAGCATGATACTTTAATAATTATATGTT
This sequence comes from Saxidomus gigantea, assembly GCA_032359765.1. Classification (NCBI taxonomy): domain Eukaryota; kingdom Metazoa; phylum Mollusca; class Bivalvia; order Venerida; family Veneridae; genus Saxidomus; species Saxidomus gigantea. Next base: position 20,253 of record JAUMHA010370334.1, on the reverse strand, counting down.
GTTGTTGATATTACATCTTATACCATTAGATATATGAGATAAGAATTAATGAAAGAAATAATGTAAATCGTTGAAAGTAGACAGTGCGGAGTCAGCCTATGGTTTAATATTATAAGATATCATAAGCATTATACATATGCAGTTCTAGAATGTTATCTAATAACTCTAATAATGAGATGCTCTTTTGTATAGTACCATTCATTAATCATCAACATATAAACATTAAATATATACCGCTAATGACATTCTTCCTGCATGATAAGAATTGCAAGCATTTAGAAGTAACTGTTCTATAATAGAATCCGTGGGCTTTCGTTTAATCTTAGACTAGGTGCTACTAGACATGTGCTGATAGTCGTCATGTTTTATTCCAATGAAATTAAGCTATTTGTTCAGAATGACTTGTGTTGTTATAGCATGGCGACTATTGAATTATGCGGTTTTCTGCAATCTAAAATCTTTGAATTTAACTATAGAAATGCTTTCAGTAACTTAAAGAATGACAAACATTTAAAATGTACCTACTAATACCTATTGTACCTATTAAAAAGTGGTAAAACAAATACGAAACTAATATTGTATTCCACGCTAACTTCACTAAACAAAACAGGTTGATATACACACAGTGCTTTAAAAATAGGAAACTCACCTTGCGTTTTTTCAGTTAGCCGTTTTGTAGTAGAATCAGCACAGCGCGTGTGTTCTATGTAGTTGTATGAATGTTCTATCGGTATTGAATGATCAAAAAAGCTTATCCCGTGAGATACTCATCATTATAACTGATATCCCAGCTAATAACCCCTGTGAAATTCTTCGCTGCCTAATTTCCGATTTGTAAGAGTCTAAATTATATCTTGGTTATTCAGTGAGGGCCTCAAGTGCATTACTTATAAAGGCGCCTTCCTTCATAGTCGCCTCTAACTGCCCTGACGTGGTTACCTAAATTACGAGGATTGTATGTCGGCAATTTAGATGACTCTAATATTGTTTTATTAAAATATGAAAACTGTGAGAACACTCTCATCACTGGCACGTATGAAACGACATGTCAGATTGCAAATATTATCTTGTAATTAAAAAATGCTATTTTTGTCTGCTTTATTTATGAATAGGAAATGCATGCCATTGTATCGAATCGGCAGAGGCAGATGAAAAAAAGAAATAGAAGAACGAAAATTAATTTTTAGATTTATTTTCTTGAATGAACGGAGAAACAGTCAATATAATTTTTTTTCCAGACCGGCTAAAGAGAAAAAGTAAGAAAGAAATCATCTACAAAATCATTAAATCAACCAAAGCACATGTTTTACAACATTTGTTAAAAATTATCATAACCAAAAGAATGGGATGGTCTCTTGAGCTAAGATGCCTTTACGTAGTATTGTCATAACAGACAGGTTCGCTCCTTGAAACTGTGGACTTCGGTTTTTTTTCCATTCAATTACGCACGTCACAAAATGTTATCATGTAAGACAACGTCGGCTTTAAGCAGAGGGACAATAACGATAGACAGAAATATAATTCATATTTTTCATATTGAGCTAATTGAATATACAAATCACTGTAATCATATCTTGCCTTAGGATGCATCACATATTACACTAGTACTTAAACATCAACTAGCTCAGTAGCTCGTTCAAAAAGGAGTGTAATGAAATAGTTCAGTTTGTGTAACATGCCATTTCGTGCGGAAAAATGTAATAAATGTATTTTAGGATATTAACTTAATTGATTATGCAACAGATGCATACGTTAAATTGGTCTTCCTCGCTTCTTTGAGCATTTCATTTAATGCATCTTACCCATAATGACACGTAAATCCCGATGCACAGCGCAACTGGATAATAGGGCCAGAAGAGGGATCAGACAAACGGTCTTAGTGGTTTGACGTGTAGGTATTTGAATGAACTCAAACGTCTACAAATATAATTATGACCAGTGACTAACCAGAACTTTTGGGAAAAATTGTTTTCATTTCCGAGCAATGATAAACCTGTTTTATGCGTTTGAAACACTATAACTCTCCTAGACGTCGAAGATAACATGGCAGATGTTAATTACATGTACGGTGTATTCATTACGACGAAAAGTTCAACTACATTTTGATGTATAGAAATGAATCGCACATGAAATAGGCACGTTAAAGTCATCACTATTCATGTTAACATTTTTCGAGCTAGAAATAAAATGAAAACCATTTTCCAATACAATCTCTGTGTGTATGTAACAAACATGTTACAGAGCAACGCATGAAATGCAGGTGCATGTGAAGATAACAGACTCATTTAAAATAACACACTAATGAATAGTTTAGTGCAAGATGTGGTTAACGCATAAATTGCAATGTACTCTTGTTTTTGCAATGTAGCTGAAATTGATTTTCCCATCTGTTTTTGACAAGATAAATCATCATTTACTATTAATTATTATGTAATAGAGAGGTAGAGGATATATTTAATTTGCCTGTTCATGTCATGAGGTAGTTTCATTAACTTCAAACTTTGAACATTTTGGATGAGAAAGCACGCGTCATATTCCTTGCTTCCTGTGTTATGCATGCATACTTTTTAAACAAATGTCGACAGAAATGGGCCTTACTTGTCGTGCGCTTAAGATATATATCGATAAAGTGACCTAGATTCATTACTAAGCTATATATGCTGATCGTAGAATGTATATTCGAAAACGGGCTAATCTGAGAAAACACAAAGTAGCTTTGTTTGCGATATATGCCTTTTCTTTCCGCCTAAACTCTTGAAGTTGTTCTGGATTATTCCGTTGAAACTGGTGAAGATGTTAAAATGGGTAATTCCGCTAAAGTTATTTAAGACGATTTTGGTTATTCTACTTACTTCTTTAAGGATGTTATATTATGGTTAAGGTCTTTGAAGAGTGTTTGGGGTAGTGAATAATGTTTGCTCATTATCTTGTGCATTTATCATTAACACATGTCGAATAATGTGTGCATAGATCAAATTGTGTCTGAAGGAATATGTCCGTTTGATAACAATTGAATAGCTTTTGAAATCGGAGTGTAATGAATTATTCGATAAAAATACTGTGTCTAAATTGATTACATGGTATCATCCTCGTACCAATCAAACACCCTTAGATATTTTGATGTATTTTATGTACCCAAGTCTTATCTTTGTTATCCGCGGTTCATCGGAAATTTCACATTGTTTGCTCTATTATAACACAGTAATAGAGTCATCTCTTTTATAGCATTTTAGAATATTCTTAAGCATATACTGGAATCATGACTAATGTGCCATTAGTAATGATTCCAGTTGATGCTTAAGAATATTCGAGTACATTTCCGTCATTTCCACAGAAAAAATAAATAAGCGTATTCGCTTTGTTTACAAATATGTCTGAGAAAATGTTTTCTTGTGGAACACTGTTTACACAGATGCAATTTGGCAAACAGTAGACGTAACAATAATAATTGTTGTTGGATTCTCAATTTGTAGAATCTGAGTGCGAGTACAAAAATACCTGCTAGCTTATAACATGCACCTTATAGTATGTAACACTTTGGCAGAGTCGGCACGTTGTAGTTTTAACCAAACTTACTTGAATAGCAGTTATGTGTAAAGGAATCTATTTCATACAGATAATTTAATATCAATACCTTTATCTCGTGAAAATGGAAATGGACAATAATAAAGTAAAAGAAAACAAATACCTCAACGGAAATAAATCACAATGCTTACATGAAACTTTTCTGTAACACGTTACATTCAATACTCTATTATACTATAATATAAAACATAAAATTGTGTGTATATATATATAACGTTGTATTAGTACACACCTACATTAGGATAGGTACTGTAGGAGTATAAAGGCCTGTCACCACAAACATTTCATTTTTTATTTCTATATACGGCACGACGGCTAGCTAATGTTTAAGCAGATTAACTCCGCTCGGTTGATTCTAACGTCAGGATTTAAAGTTTAACAGGTGTGGATCAATACAGCTGACCGAAGGATACAAATTGTCATACAATTACGTTTGCATAAATGCCACGCCTAAATGTTAAGGTAGTTATTACTCTTAGGTTTTTAGATGTCGACACAGGATGTTGAAATGATGTGAATTATTAGTCAATTATATATGCCCAGGTAGTTGCTCGCTATTGTATTTTAAATGTTTATACTAAAATACTGTGTAGGATCCTAAATGGTCTTATTGTAAATCTCCATTTATTCGGTTTAATTCAACATTTATAAATCCAAGATAAGTCATCCAAAAAATAACCAAAAATCTATAGAACTATTGACTCAAATTCTAACATCATTTTAATCGGTGTTTTGTGAGCTTTAAAAATTACATTCTTACCGGAGTGCTTAAACATGATTAAAGAACTCGAAGTAAAAGTAAGCGGCTTTTTTAGTTTTCCCCTCGTATAAAATAAAATGAAAGTATGTAATTCATATGCTTGTGTAATTGAAGTTATTATATGGACAGTGGCGTTGACCTCTGCAATAAGACCATGGTTCTAGAACGTTATATATATATATATATATATATTATGTAAATTCGTAAATTATCAGTGAAATTTATCCAACTTGTTATGAGATAATGATCAAAATCCACAAATTCACAGAAATTTAAGTCTAAACGGGGTCATAACTCCTGTCATAATCTGTAACTTGAACTTGACCTGTGTTTTATGATCGTAAACCTACATGCAAAATCTGAATTTAATCCATGCAACCCTTCAAAAGTTATTGATAAAAACCACCATTTGTACAAACGGACGGGCTGAAGGACAGGGTTAACACTTAATGCAATTCTACTATTCTTCAAATGACGGGGGCATAAAAACAACGACTTCACCATAAAACTGACGAAAAAACCCAGATGTAAAGCAATTATTAGAGACGAAACGATAAATCGTTGTTACAGAAGAATAAGTATAAGAAATTATAACTTAGAAGTGAACGTCAACTTAGCAATTTTAGGTGAATAATTACTAGTGTTTTAGTTGTGGTTAGTACTTATAGAACTAGTGAGGTAGGTTCCATGTGCACCACTGTGCACTTCGTAACATAATTTGTTAATGTACTCGAAAACAGCAGCTCAACATTTCTAAATGTACATTCCGACAGTTTAATACATGCTGTATGACAAACATACGACGATATACAAATCATGACATCAGAACAACGTTGATCATGATATGTAAGAATTTCGAAAGTAATTGCGTTACACCTATAAAATAGCATTTAATAGTTCATTTACCAAACTATGGTCGAAGGACTACCGTTTGCTTGCTTTTCTCCTTTGGCTAACCAATATTAAAATGTATTTAATATTTTGATTGATTGATACGGAACTGTATAACCACAATATTCCGTAATATGTGTAGTAAAACATATGTCTGTAGGATATAACACAGCGCTTTATTGTGAGGCAGTCTAAGTTTAAACTAACAAATTACGCACATTAGTACATGCATCTTAAAAAAATATTCCCAGTATAAATATCGCTTTATTTGAAAACCACAGTTTAAATTTCAAGTAATGGTCCTTACAGGACATACGACCTTTACATTGTGATTGTACATAGCAAATGCCATTTATTAAGTTATTTTTTTATAATATTTCGTTATTTCCTACATTTACGAAACAGTAATATCTTATGTCTCAGTGAAATGAATTAATGCATTTAAAGTTACATGCATACGACAATCTCACAACAATCAACAGCTTAAGTCACGCAAAATGAAACTTAGAAAAGCTATGTATTGTGCGTGTGAAAAACCATACTGTTCATTTGCTAGATCTACTTTAATACTCAGAATCCCTAACAACGTTCACACGGAAGGTACTACCAGGGGGAGAAAATTGCTTTACGCCAGCACTCATATCATATACAGAAATAATGTGTGTTACAATAATGATTGACTTCTCAACTGATCATTTAAATTTTGTTAAAAGGCATATAAAATGAAACCTACAGTTTGGGAATGGAAAAAAAATTGTTTGAATAAATTTCTGAGTGATGGTCCTTAACAAACACAAGTTTCAAGTCAACGACCGTACAAAAGCACGTATACTCCCGAAAAAAGACAAAGTAACCAAACAAAATGTGCTTCAATTTTATTATATTTTTGGTATTTACATGTAATCTGGAACTGATATCATTACAAAGATGTTCACGAACGTTAGCGATGTACAATCTGACTGAAAGAGATTACAATCTTTCAAATTTTTATATAAAAGAAACAGATGTAAATAGCACGTACTTTCTAAAACTATGCTATAAATGTTGATTCCTCGAATTCCAAACACAGTCGGCATTTCGGGTATTTTTGTTGTTGTATGCTTATGCTGAATTAAAAGAATATTAAACTTAAAACACTTCGAAGATTAGAAAGAGGTAGACAGACGTAAATTAAGTGTACACTCAGTTCCAAAAGAAAGTGTGCACTTCTTAATTTTAAATATTTCAATATTTAGCAGACGTATCGACTTCAATTTTCGCACACTATATCTCATGTGTATTTGTCATCGATCGATTGCAAAATCTAAAATGTTCGCCATATTGTACGTAAACAGATCTCAATTTTGGTACCAAATACATAGGCTTTCAGAAAAGTAGTCGATGAAAACAAAGTGCACACTTTCTTTTGGAACTGAGTATATAATGTAATCATTTAGAAAAAAAGTTTTACATATATTATAATATTATGATATCTAAAGAAATAAACAACACGTGATATAGACATGTTGAAAACATTACTTTTCTTACTCGAATATAAAATCAAAAGCATGGAAACAATCTGACTGTACTGACCGAGTATTTATGCAGCAAGCTATTATAAACTGCAATGTTACGAAGAGTTGCAGGAAATTTAACAATGCACTTTGTAAGTGATACAATACATATTGCAATTGATTTATTGTAGAACAATGTATAAACAGATGCTTAGTTTTTCGTTGAGCATGGAGAGAAATCGATCGGGTCATTTGACATTTGGTAGACGTAACAATAATATTGCACTATGACTTCTCCCTCAGTTCGTATCACTTTCTCTTAGTCGCTATACTCATCTTTTCCTCGAGCCGCAACCACGTTCAACATTCACATATATGTAAACAGTAAATGTATGTAAAATCTTGGTATATTCCTATAAATGTAAGCATTTTAGTTTACTTTTAGTTAATGATATGATGTTACTGCCTAAACCTGATTTCTTTAGGGAAGTGCTGTTAGGGCATTTCCATTGTCCCGTAGTTATGTGTATGTACATGTAAGAATGATACATTTCAAAAACACCTGGCCCCAATTTCACGAAAATACTTAAGTATTTACTCTGTAACATGCTTAACTTATTTCAACACTAATCAGCCTTTTTCATGTTTATTCCTGTAAATAATTAAAGTTTGTCAGAAAAGTATTTACCCATTTATTACAATTATATACACCTGTCAGTATTTGTGAAGGAAATATTGTTTTATCGCATGTAACTTATTTAAGTAAATTCTTAAAATTCTTGAGTTGTACTCAAATGAAGTTTTCGCTATATTTGACTTGCATTAAGTATCATACAACATTTTCTTCTTTCTACATGTTAATTTCATTAAAAATAGACTATCATCAAAAATGACAACAAGAAATATCCTTAATTTTAGTGACAATTTTACTTTAAAATAACGTACTCAGCTGAGCAATTACTTAAGTATTTTCGTGAAATCGGGGCCTGTACCAGACTTAACGGTCAAACTTAGAAATACATATTGTAGAACAAATAGCGGTATGATAAATATCACGGATGTTTTAAAGGAATGGAAGTCAATTCCTGCCTACCCGATGAAACTATATCAAATCCCTCTTTTTTTTTTCAAAATGAACTTGTGCATGGACGATTTAGATGGGAAATATCTTTTAACCGATTTCTGCTTTTGCTTGTCCTTATCAATGTCAAATGATCAACACTTGATCACACGATGTATAATCCAAAGTTTAAATATTTGATTTGTTATTCTGTATAGACCGTCATGTTAATTATGTGTAAATGTATTTAATACAAACTATTAGACGACAGTTAGCGTTAACACCGTGTTTTCAGCGCATAAAGCAAACGTTCACATTAATGTGTTTTTAAGGATTTTCTCATGCAGCAATAATTTGTACTTTATCATACTTGTTAATACAAGATATATGTTGCGATTATGTTGTAGTGTTTCAAATGAGTGTGAATGTTTCTTAACGTCCATTACTAAGACCAAATTGAAATTTCTTTTAAATCTAGAATCATAATTGACGTCTTTTTGGAAGAAAAAATATGGCAAACTGCATCGAATGTGACCATATTGAGTTCATACAGGGAAATACTCCACGGCTATTGTAAAGTTTTAGAAGCCAGTTTCAAACTGTATTTCCCTGTTACAATTTTAGATTTAAAAGAAAACTCAATAAGGTCTTAGTAACGGACCTTTAATAATTACTACTGGTTTGTCTCATTTCTAATATATTTGAGACTCCTATGATTGAAATGTGTTTGTCGAATAAATAGTTCTGTTGATCTTCTATTATGTGTTTGAATGTATAAATGTTGGCTTTGAATTGAATGTATGTATTGTATGAAGAATTCATTTTTGATTCAAGGCCTCACTGGAAAAACGTTGTTGTACTCTTAGCGTATTACCTTCAGAAATAAAGTTATTATTATTATTATTATTATTAATTATATTTGCTTGATTCCGCATAAAGCTCATTTCTGTCTTAATAAACTCTTATAATTATGTCCTGTTTCAAACTATTTTTAAGTGTTTTATAAGCGTCGAGAGGGATCTTTTAATTAGCTTAGTTTATCCATTTCTTACTCCTATCCCGTTTTAGAAAATGAAAGGCGAAACGTGTTTTCATTCCTATACACTCAGTGGCCCAACGGCTTATAACGGGATAAACTATACACGAAAAAGAAACACCAATACCTCACAATGCTGGAGATGGAATTAAATTTCATCACAGGATGAGTGAGTTTATTCAAAAACTTTTACAAATCATCAGGGTAGCTTTTAGATATAAGGCCATAAATTCATCTATATATTCTTATTATAGGGAAGTACTTCAAGAAGTTTACATTGTGTTTATTACATAAAACGTTGTTGAGTTTTCTAGTCTTGATATTATTTACTCTCAACTGACAGCAAAAGGAATAATTTGTACGGACAACCTATTTTATTTTTAGCAAAATGGCTGTTTCATTATATAAGTTACCTCCCTTTTATGTATGATAAATGACTTGACCTTTTAGACCCATTATCGTCTTTGTTATTTGACTTATTTTACAGAGTCAGAGTGAAATACATTTATTTAACATTTTGTAAATTAATTTGATAATAAATGCGTAAAGTTTTCATTTTAACTATTGTTTAATCATTGCAGATATTATTATACAGAAGTTGACATTTGTTCATAAATATATACAAACATACTTTAATTTATAAAAAACAACGATTTTTAAACACCTTGATATCTTTTACATAGAATGCTACGGTCCGTTTTCCTCTTGCCATGCCTGTTCACCGCATATAGCTATATGTTGGCTGTGCTATATATATATTCTTAGGCATGACTCACAATTGCGTTCTATCACGGGGTATGCGCGACGGGATGTCGCCGGGTATGTGCGACGCGGCTATTTGCGGCTCGGGCTTTGTGCGGCATTACATATCCACACCCTTTATAACAAACGGTCAATTTTCATAATACATAGAAAAGCCGCTATAGGGACTCGAACCCTTGACATTCAGTCAATGGAAGGTTCAGCAGCTTTACATAATCATTTCTTCCGAAAATGACGAAATGTGGAAATAGAATTTACCCCTGAGAGGGATAACCGATCCCCACGTTAGCCTAATTCTGTTTTGATATTTGTGTGTCATAAAAAAAGTTGTTCGTAACAACATGCGGTGCAACTGATAGAGATGAACAATCTCCCAATTTTCTGATAAAAACAAATAAACCGTGACTTCGCGCTTCCTGTAAGGCTCGTGAGCAACTTCGATGTAAGAATCACTCGTTGCACTTGTTTTACTGATAAAAAAGGTGGAATCAACAGTTATTTGTATGAGGAAAACATCCCAAACGCTGCATTGAAGTCGAAAACACATTATATAAATATAGCATAGTATATTCCCCAATTTTTATTCCGCACACACCCCCACCCTTCGAACAGAAAAACAAACAAACAAAAGTCTATTTTTGACAAGACATTTTTGTCAAAAACGACAACAATGAGACATACATCAACATTGTTTTAAAGTAAATAGAACACAGTTATATAATTTTTCTATCAATTAATCAATTTTCTAAAGTGATCATGATTCAAACTTCAAAGTTTTATCATTTTTCTGTCAGTTATCACGGAGCTTTAAATCTGATATGATACTTTGCTCCCTCGAGCTTTTTCGTCAGTAATGTAAACACAGTAGTATTTCACATATTGTACACTATTTGCAATACACTTGTGTTGGACTAACGGTATAATATGATATGGTAAATGACAGTCGAATTAAATTACCCATTGGGCTGCTGAGTAGGAGAAACTAAACTCACAGAACTAATTGCTTTCCACGGATATCTTAACAAATACATACAATGTACATGATAATACAGCAGTGTGGTATGTGATGGCCCGCCATCCCAGTCGGATTAATCATACTGCATTACTATTGGAGATATCCAGGATATTCTAAGTCAGAAAAGAGGCAGAGTTTGCACAGTTCAAACACAGCAGAAGCAAAAGTTACGGTACTTATGCTATGCCTAAAATACCTATGGATCAACGAAATATCTGCAAATGTATTGGGGATTGTCATTGTATGCAAACTTTTAAGCAATGTGTGATGTCAACACAGACTCCGACACGAAAGTGAGTATAATAGCTTGCACTTTTTTATGAATAGTAGATTAAAATATGTATTCATTGAAAAATAAACCACTTAAACGACACGTTTTCTCCGTATAAATATAACTACAGAACAGTTGTTCCGTATAAGTTCCATTTCAAACGTTTCAAACGAAACTTACAAAGTGCATTTCTGGATAAAACGCCATACAACCAGACAATACAGTAAATGAACGCGTTGTACATTGAAAGTAACACTTTGAATTTGAATAATTGTTCAGGTAATTGAACAGATATATAATGTTTATTTTTGCAGAAAAATGTTGTGTTAACGCAAAGCATGAGCAAAGGAGACACATTTCACGCGACCAAGCCTGCCACAAAGCTGGAATTACGTAATCACGTTATACCATCACTGTAGGTAGTTTGTCGGCAGTCAGATATAGCCGAAAGTTCGCGTGTATTTACTCCTAATGATGCAAACATATTTCCAGTCGGTGTTTCCATGGGGGTGTTTGTACCTCCTGTTTGTATATTCATAGAGAAACTAGAGTGTCTTCTAGCTGCAGTATCTCTCCGTGCACCTGTTGCCGGCGTGACTAGACCGACAGATCCTCTTGTAGTTGTTCTAGACGAGCCTTGTCTAAATAGATGTGGGTTCAGTAAACTGTACGGCGGGGGTGCACCTTCTGCGAATTCACTGTATGCTGGCGGTAAATCCAACATGGCGTTACCTGCAATGTTACAGTGTATTATTAAATGTAAATACATATAAGAAGGGTTTTTAACATAATAATGTGATCCAGAATCCCGGAGTAGCTCGGGTCGTGTATCGGATCATACGAGTGCTATGCATGATAGCAGTTTCCAATGGTCAGTTTTTGACTGTTGCAATCTGACTGTACTGACTGGTGTTTTTGACTGTTGCAATCGTATTAGAAGTCATGAAAAAAACCAGAAGATAATATAATAATAGTACATAAAGTAACCAATTAACACCATCGAACACAGCACTCGCCAGCAAACTGAGAGTGAATCCTCCAACAATAAGGAAACGCAGCAGATAAGGTACAGACTTCAGCTTAAATTTTAATTATGTATTGGCAATGCTCTTGCCTAAATTAAGAACAAAGCACACTAAATTCACAACATAAAGCATAATAGAAACCCTTTTTTTTATAAATGACAGACTGAATACCCACTTTAATTAATGCCTTTATAAACATATCCTTTAATGGTCAGTGTGTATAGTAGTCAAATGTCATAATAAATGTAAACAATAAAAGTAAATAAGTATAATTGCAGCAATATCACATAGCTTTGAGTGGTAAAGTAATATTGTCAACCTTAGGAGAATACTGTCACACTCGTCTTAGTCTCGTGCGGCGGTTTTTCTTCGATGGTTGACAATATTACTGTGCCTTGAAAAGTAATCTGAATTTTTTTCTATACCGAAACACGAATCTATGATATTATTTACTGTATTCCTCAGATATCTGCCAATAACTTGTCTTATAATATGTATAATTGTCTATTATATGTCTTTTCTTCAGAAAATGTTACTTATGATAGTAAGGTGCAGACAGTAAAAACTGTCGCATGGCTGACAGTAAATTTGCAGCGGTCATATGGTATCTAAGCAACAGTAAAATACATTATCCTCTGTCCATAGGAGTTTTACACTGACAATGACATTGAGATAATTTATAGTAATCTAAATTGTTCGTACCTGCGATTATCTTTACAAGATTTTGCATTTTCAGTGATATTTGAAATTCAAATTGTCTTCTTCAAAATATTTTTATGATACCAAAAATGGGACTGACCTGCGTTGTTGCTCGTATTAATTGCTGTCGCACGTTGCACCCTGATTCTCCTATTGCGTCTAGTGGGCTGTCTGGACTGGGCAGTATTTGGTATGACCTGTCGACGTTTCAGAATGTCCCGCCATTTCAGGCAGATAAAGATGCAGAAAGTAGCTACCGCTGCAAGGCCAATCAAGGCTATAGTGACAATGAAGCCTATAAGAACCACACCCGTGTCTGCCATACAATCTGCATTACAAGTATAACAATTTATACAGGACGCAAGCAAATATATGCAACTTTCAAAACATGAAAACAACCTTGGCAACTTTAGTGCATCTAATGACATGCCACATGATATCATACACGCTTGAGAATTTGGGATTAAATATTATACTATGCGTGCAGCTAAAACTGAAATAGATTTATTAATTAAATGCACGAATGGGGTTGTTTTGGAAGCATATGAATAAATGGAACAATACTTACATTAAGTGACGTTGTATTATTCCATTCTGCTTAAAATACTACCACATGTCTAAGAAGTATTACAGAATTCAATGTATAACCTAAAAACAAATTGACACATCAGGATTAATAGATTCAACGCATAATAGAAGGATTAGTTAATCTTTCTGCCTTAAATAGCTAGAGTAACTGAATATGCCACGTTGAACAAATGGTAAGCGGTAGTAAATTCAGAAAATTATAATCGTTTATGCGAATGAATAGCCAAATTTTCGTTTTATGTTAATCGCTGATTATTATTTAGCGTATTACTGATACTGTCCTATATTCATGACATCCGTTTTCTTTAAAAAAAAATGTGATAACGTTATTATTGTTGATCTGGAATATTTATGAATAAATAGCCTATCTTTTTATTCATTTTATTCAGTTTTTCTGCTGCCTTTAAGGCTAGTGACATTTTTAGAATGACAGGACAATGAGTATCACTCCAGTTTGTAAGATAGACAATAAATGAACTATCCTCTGTAATAAGATATATTCTTTTGAATGCCGCGTTACACCACAATTTTCTGCGAGGTAACCTACTGTTCTAAGATATATTTCGGGTCTGAAAAGATGCTCACTATCCTAGAACTAGAGTTGCTGCTTTTCATTGCAAATCTACACATTTTCTCATTAAATCATACACATCAATCCGTTTCAATACTATTTCCTCATTGGTTCATTAGAACCTTGCATGCTGCCTTCTTTGCATTTAGCAATCAACAGACTTCAAAAACTGTATTAAATTTTAAATGCGTTTAATTCTCAATGTTTAAAATGAAACATGTTAATAAAACTACTATAAGCTGAATAAAAAGGCGTAAGTTTCTACCAGATACATCAGTGTTAAAATCGTAAAGTGAAATTGTTTCAAAGTCTAAAGGAACAATATATAGAAATCTAACTGTCTTGGATATATAGCACTACGAAGAATAAGTGACAACTGTGGTAAAAGCAGCTTCAAGTTCATCATCGACCAGGTCACTATATAAATGCACCCTCCACCATCTTGAGGACTCCTGTCCCTTCGTTAAAGTAATCGTTTTCTGTATAACATTCAGGATCAAAAATGTCACCAAGCCACGTTTCTAATATGCTAATACAAGAAGTTCTGGATCTACGAGCAATAAACCAATCTAAGTAATAGACTGAGGATGTTAATAATTATGTATAGAATGAAGATCACGCTTGTTTGGTACAAAAGTCAATGCTGTTGCTAGAGTTATCTAAGGTCGCCACATAACAGAAGACAAAGGGTCCATCTGATACCTGTAAAAGATTGTGGTGAAATAAATCTTTTGTAAGGCATTTTAAACCCCGACTTATTTTTGCGACCACCCTGAATTTCTTTTATCTGAAACTCAGTATCGGTATTTTTCCTATCAAGGATTTAGTTGCATGTAGCCTAAACATGACTACTAAAAGTATGAGCTTAGACAGGAATAAAGCGTCAACATAACTGAGGAAGTGGTTCCCAAAACTTTTAGTGCCACTATTTTTACATAGATCTAATTGTTTCTTTTATAGATGCGGACTTTAAAGATTCGAATCAGCCCAATATCGAAACATTACCAGAATATACAGGGCATGCACATTTTTATCTAATGACTATGTTGACAACATGAATCCAGGGGAAATGAAAAACAACATATTCAGCTCTTTTTCATAAAGTCAGCTTTATTTGCATTGCATATTTGCATTGAAACAAGCATTTGTAAATAAAAAATATTGTTAGAATACCGGATTCAAAAGTAACTAGTAGAATTCAAGTTACCATATATTAAAACAAATTGTAGAAACTGAATCTTTTCAGAGATAATGTCTTGAACATATTATTACAATTTGGGGTCTAGTTGTTAATATACAAAACACCAGCATTCTTTATTCTTTAAAAAAGTATCACATTTTGTGTTTTCATTAAATAGTGGAATAACAGTTATTCTCCGGTGTAAATTATGCATACGTTTCGATGAGGTATACAACATAAAAGAAATTGAACGGAATAAAAAGATTCGTACATTTACTAGTTTTTTTTTTCAAAAAAAAAGTGCATGAGAAACTAATTATTGCTTTTTAAGCCTAACCATACTATCACGAAAGGGGAACTGTAATGATTGATCAGAAAAGTATTATAATCACAATCTGATGCATTATCGCACTTTTCACATAAGGACAAATAATCACCAAAATATATAACCCTTTTATCACAGACTGAAACAAGACGATAAATTCCATACATACATGTATCACAAAATGTTACATAATTCCAAACTGATTTTATCACTTACTGTCAGTGATTGTTCCTAGTATGTGATCAAAACTTCTATGACAATGAAAGATAATCACTTATAGTCTTAAAATCACAAATTGTGAATATCACTCTTTCAAATATTTACACTATATCACAAATATTAGAATAATTGGAATAAGTAGCCTAAATACATTTCCATAGACTTACATAATAAGGTTTTCTACCGGTACGACTACCCGAAAACTCACCGACTGCTGAAATGCATTTTATTTTGTAGAATAATTCTAGTCCCACACAAAATTTATACATGTGATCTGGAGTAATTTGGAGCTGGATGGCACCACCCCCATTTTCGTAGCAGTTTTAGTGGTCACCGACCAAATATGTCAGTATTTTTAAATACCAAATATTTGAATTATAATTTATATCCAGACTTTGCTCTTCATATTTCATTTGTGATCTATCATTCAGCGATTATTTCAAAAGATTTTTTCCCGTATGCATCCAGTAAGTTTCAGCCAATCAGCAATCAAACGCATAGTGTAGGTCCGCATGTTCCCTAGACAAAATAGCCTGCTTCCGGTTTTCACCGATTTAGGCTTCTCATACCAATTAGCACTGGCAAGAAAGCAGTTCCCGGACAGCAGTAATAGCGGGACAGCAGTTATAGCCGGACACGCTCTATAAACAGTTAAGTTTCCCGATTTGTTCACAAATTCGTGATCTTAATTTAGTTTAGTGAATACATATTTATTTGAGCTCGATTGTGAAGAAAGCTTGAAGCTTATCGAGTCACTCTCGAGTCCGCTTCCTTGAAAAACCTGTACTGGTGTCATATGATGAGGTTCGGTCGTGCCCCCCAGTTGGGCTCGAACCCGTAACCTCTGGGATGTGCGGCAGACACCTTAACCTCTACACCAGCTTCCCCTTGATCATAATTTAAAAGAAAATCCTCTTTAAAATTAATGAATGTTTTAGGGAGTGTCTCTCAAACCTAATAGGACCGTCAATAATTGTAAACAATAAAGCAATAGATATATATAATGTTATATATAAAAGAAACATATACATAAAGCTCCTATTTTCTACCAACTTAGCTTTGTCATAAATGTATCTACTTGTGTCTCAAATAATTTATTCAAATGAATAAGCTGCAAGTGTACTTTTCCAACTTGTTAGAGTATAATGAAAGACTTTGTCATTATTGTTTTTTATTAAATAAAAATTCTCGGAATTACCATAAATAAAAAAATATTAGTAAAACATTATAGAACTTTGAAAAAATAGTTGACATTAGTTATCAAAGAAAGTTGACATAAAACTTATTACATAAAATAAAGTTTTCATTCAGAGTAATTTGTACAATATCAGTCTACTTCACTTTTATAAATCTTGCGTATTTAGTTGTTTGTGATTTTCTTTATTAGATCGTAATGATTTCAGGTAATGTAATTTCACTTTACATACTTATTAACATTTTATTTGGAAAAAAACTTTAAATAATTGCAGATAACAGCCAAGAAACGCGGTAAGTTCTGGGAGTTTTTGGCTATAAATACTAGTATTCCGGTCGTGCTTGAGAAATATTCTCTGTATAAATATCGCGGGCGCATAAACTGTACTAATTATTTTCCTGTTTCTTTTGAGTGTAAACCTATCACGTAAAACATGGACAGTATTTACTTTATTATAACCTCTTGTGTTCATTATGATTAATTCTACACTTGAAATTAACATTTTACCAGATGGAGTAAGTGAGCCATCCATTACTCCATGTGTATCTGTATGTATCTTATTGGTTAACTTAATACACTGCACAATCGATTGACCAAACAATTGGTGCTTTGCGTAAAGTATTCACTCAAATTTACCCTTAATAGTTTGGAGAAGAAAGCAGAGTATCGTTAGAGAATATCTAGTAATATCCCATATATTTTCAACTTGCCATGCAACATGCATTTAAAACATATTCAGTCCTTATACGTGCAATACAGGGCAAACAAATGCAATTTAAAAATTTGAAAGTCCCTTATTATTCTTAAGTACTAGCATACGATTTTCCTATCAAGCTTATAAGACTGATTCCATGTAATAAGTTCGTGTAATATTATCTATTTATTGATTCAGTAAACAATCAATTTACATCAGCTCTAATGTGTTACCTTTTAAGTTCAATTCTACTCTGACACGAACTTCAGTTTCTGTTGTATTTCATATCAATGTACTCATTTTGAGAATAAAAGTACAGTAATGTAGAAAGAGAACTATGAAAGAATTATGAGTTGACAATTTTGCTAATCGCCTTTAATACAACATTCCTTAAACGTCCCTTTACCCTAATTGCCTAAGCCAGTTCGTCGTTAATTTTTTTAATGAAATGCCATACCCCGAACACCGTGAATTCCTTAGTGGTGAAAAGAACATTAAACAAGCTTTAAGCATTTGATTTTATCCACTTCTCTTTACTTGGTGTATGTATAATGCTAACTCGATTCTTTATATATAAATTGACGAATAAATATGTATAAACTTGTCCTCTTACTTTGATTTAATCAAATCTATTTTTAGTGAGTCTTATGCCGGCCTACAGTGTGAGAACGTGTCAGGCTATGAGGAACCAGCAAGATATGTTTCCATTACTGTGTCCGCAAAACCCGAACCTCGTAAGTATTTATAACTAGATCTCTAAAAAAGTTACGGTGCTTTACGGCTAAGATGTGCTATGACATAACTTTTGATCCGTCTAGAGATAAGTTGGCTAAAATTCAAATAAAATATAGAATATTTTGTAAAAGAACATCCTGGTCATGATTTTCATGTACATTCATTGTATTTTAATGCCACTTTTTAGTAAATTACACTAACTGTTCGTTTGTTAGCTATGTGCTTGTAATTCCACTTACAAGTGCGAAAAAAACAATTCTATTGGTAGAAAAAATGCCTAATATTTCATGAAACAAATATGCCCTTCCTGTATTCATGGTAGCAGAAAGTTAGACTAAAAGTACCTATTTGCATTGTCATGTTATGTACTAATTTGCTATTGATTAATGAATTGTTTGATTGATGGTCTTATTCATTACAATTACTTTTGTTGCTATTTTTTTACACAGTTTTAATTTCTTCTTTATTGCAGATAAGTTACTGGCTTTTTTGTTCAGCTCTTCATTTCTTTTATTGTTGCCATTTCAGCAAGAGTATCGACAGAAGAAAATATCTATGCCACTGTTGCATCAGAAAAGAAATGAGTGCTGCCTGATTATTTCTATGGCATTTCTTACTGAAGTATCAGTTTATATTTTCATGTTTTGTTGACTTGCTTACTTATATGGGTACTACAATATGTTTGAATACACTTTTCTGTAACTGATTGTTACAGTAATATTTGATATTTGCCGATGTTGTGTATTTAACAATGATCTTATCTAAGTTCTTTAATATATTGAGACATCACTGTCTTATTATTTTAACAGATATCAGAATTATGTATAAGATTTATTTCGGATACATATCGAGAATAAAATGTCATGCGATGAGAGCAATTAATTGATTAAAAGAATTTTTTGTATGGGACAGAACTTTAAAAATTGAATTCAATGAGACTAAAATTCAACGTTCATTCCTTTGACAAAAATAATAATGCATTACAGTATTGTAAATTAAGTCGTATCTTAACAAAACATTTTTAGAATCATATTTTTATTTCATAGGTTGGATAAATGATAATCTTGTTTCAAAATTATTTGCGTACTCTGATAATCTCGTAATCATAAGCATAGAATTGCTCTACAAGGGGACTTTTATTTTTTTAACAACAACCATATTTAATAGCAGTTTCGACATATTAATGCCTTTTGACGATGAACAGCAATGTACATAATTTTTTTAATAAAAGTAAAAATCACAGATATACAGTGTAATAATCTATGGCGGACTTTATTTAAATTGTTATACTATATTGTGAAACCAGTTAATAATTTGATTTACTATGGGTTAGTGTTTCTTTTTTTGTAGCCCTGTTTTAGGAATATACATATTCCCATAACTGTTTCCATTTTCTTTGGTGACATAATTGTGTTGAAAGAGTTTAGATTCAGACAAGAATAATAAATTAGTTTTCCTCTAAATTTATGACCTAATGTTGTAGGTGCTCTTTTCCAAAAATTCGGCTTTCATATTTTTGGAAAAGATTGCCGTATCTTATGGGTCAACACGGAGTCATCACTAAGTCAGTTATCACTAAGTGTTTATTAAACAGCATTGGGAGTGCTTCTGATAATGTTTATCAAACTCGTATTAACACAATGCAAGGATTGTGGTTTAATCCATAGGCTAACACTATTTTTATGCCCCAATAGGTGGGTTTATTAAAATCGCATCGTCTGTCCGTCTGTCCTTTCTGTCCGGTCGGACACCCATGCATTTCTATCCTTAGAAGGTATTTTCCATTGTATTTATCGGACTAGCGGTTACCACTTAGCTCTAAAGCAAAGTAGAGTGAATGACCACTGTACACACCTCGGCTGGAATAAATGACAGCGAAATGAACGAATATTTTGGGCTTCTGTCCGTCTGTGCGACCGTCCTTACATTATTTCGTGTCTAGGCTGTAACTTTGATATGCACTAAATGATTTTAAAATAACTTGGCACACATTTTCAGCACACCAAGACGACGTGTCGCGTGCAAGATTTACGTCCCTATCTTAAAGGCCAAGTTCACACTTAGAGTTTTAGGGTAATGGAATCCTGTATATATGCACATATTCGTGTCTGGTCTATTACTTTGACACGCATTAATGAATTTTGAAATA
>JAUMHA010370323.1:0-13365 GCA_032359765.1 Saxidomus gigantea | reverse complement strand
CAATCTTGGTAGAGGTCTACTAGACAATGCTACATGCCAAATATCTAAGCTCTAGGCCTTGTGGTTTCAGAGAAGAAACTTCTTAAGTTTTTCCTATATAACGCCTATGCAAAACCAAGTGACCACCTGGGCAAGGTCAATTTTGACCAGGGGGTCATGTTTTGAACAATGTTGGTAGAGGTCCACTAGACAATGCTACATACCAAATATCTAAGCTCAAGGCCTTGTGGTTTCAGAGAAGATTTTTAACGTTTTTCCTATAAGTCCCATGAGTCCTGCATGGAATGGAAGTCTTTGAACAATTTTTGTAGAGCTTCATGCAAGGAACATTCCTGCATAGTTTTAGTATCATTGGCCTAGTGGTTTCAGAGGAGATGTCATTTGAATCAAAATGTTGACGGACGACGAACAATCATCAATTAGAAAAGCTCACCATGGCGAAGCCATTTGAGCTAAAAAGGATTTCTAGACTGACAAAAAGGGCAGGTGAACTTTAAACTGGGACAGAGAACTCTGAAATTTTGATATGTTAGAGAGAATGTCTTTTAAAGTAAAAACATTGACATCTGTTTGAAAGAATGTTACAGTTTCATATATATAAGAAATATAAAACCTACCTTCTGCTTGTTTGGACTGTGCAAGAAGGGCACCCAGTTCCAATATTGCTTGCTCTTTCACTTTCATACTCTCCTCATTGTTCATGTCAGCATCTCTTTTTACTGAAGGCACATAGATATGACAGTAAGAACATACTTAAATATGATACCTTAGGACAGTTATCTTAAACTAGAAATTTTACTAAAGGTGATGTAAACCCCCTGATGCTGCCTCATCACCGGTATTCTACCCTTTTGCCACTTCAACCCACTTTGACATAGTAAAGGAATTACAGCACTGCATATGTGGGTGTTGCATGCTGACGGTTGCAGTGGCCTTTCAGAGAACATGGTATGTTTTGAAAATACCAGTCAAAAAAAATATGAGTGGTTCAGATAACCCGGCCGACCCTATTTTTTTGCGCAGACCCTAGAACTTTTTATTGATTTTAAGCGGTTTCAATTTTTCAAAAAATTAGTGTTTTGTAACCTGGAACGAAAAGAATTAAGTACAAAACTGAAACACTTGGAAAGCGTTTATCGATCGTTAAAACAAATATGGCAGCGACCACAGTGTTGGCTGTGACGGGAGAAAAATGCGTCCATGGCCCTTCAAAACGAATTATGAAGGCAGTCATCAACTCGTCTGCCGTCGGGGAAGTTTTTATGCCATAAAATTAATAACTAAAAGAATGCCACTAAGAAATATTGCATATATTGATGAGATGTCTTTAATGTGCATACTGACCTACCTACCCTATTTCTTTGACCAATGTTACCTGAACCACACTAATTTTTTTTTTAGCTTTACTGAAAAATAGTGCACCCAAAAACACCTCAATGTACACTTAACATTACTGTGAATTTTCACTAAATTCTGGTCAGTGGTAACTGAAATATAGCGTGGACAAAAATCTCTTTGTACACTACAATGTCATGACATAGTATAATATGTTCATGAGAAAATCCAACAGCAAAAACTCAAGGAAAATCATCAGGGTGTAATATGCAAAAAATATGCACAACTGTGATTGGTAATAATCACTCCTATTCATTTACAAGTATCTTCACAAATTCGCTTGACATCAATCTTGAGTTGGATTGTTTTAGTGACTGATAAAAGTCACATACAGTCTGTGTTTTTATAACTGGCCCATTATTTGATCATGTTGATAGAAACTGTTTTTCAACTGGCATTGTATCAACTGATTTTGATGATGTTTTCATTGATCTTTTTGTCTTTGTAGACAAACTACTCTTCCTTCCATTATCCTCTATCAGTGGACTGTTTTTCCTTTTTGCATTATTCATCTAATTCTTTACTAGATTCTGTCCTGTATTCTTGAAGAAAGTGTCTCCAGGTCCGGGTCCAGATCTCGAGACTTTTAGTCTCCAAGTCCGGGTTCATACCTCGACACTAAAACTCTCCAGGTCTGGACCCGGACCCCATGACTATTTATAATATAGCTAGTCTCCTGGTCTGGGTATTTTTCATCATTTGATTTTGTATGCATTACTTCATTCAAATTTGATAACAGAAAACACATTTATCTCATTATTATGAAAATGTATATTATTATTTTTTTGTGTTATTTTTGTTTCACGAAGCAATAAACTGTACATAATATTATTGAAGTTTACATGTTAATTGTATGTTATAAGAAATTTTAAGCTTTACGTTACATTATACTACATTGCTCTTTTAGTTTTTGCCGCTGTCTAATCACGTAGGCGTTAACATAAATTGGCCTTTATTTAGAATCAAAATTGTGTTTGCACACTTATCAAGTACTGTCCAGCCTTTTGAGTAACATCACCTCAGATGGACAACAATACAAACCGTCAATGATGGTCCAGTAGGTGTGAACTTAAATTGCTCCCGATTAAGACAAAAAAAACTTTTCAACACCTATACAAACGTAGGTGGGTCAACAAATATGTGTATACGCATTTCTACCAAACATAATTAACTTTAATTCAATGTCTGGTAAACCCATTCATTTAATTGTAAAACTAATTGGAAGTGCCACGATTTTACTCCCTCAAAGTGCCACGATATTTCTCTGTACTCTAAGTCACTAAAGGCACTCTGACCTTACTCGGAAGACCCGCTATTTGTTTCCGAGTTACTCCCACGAGGGATGGAGTGAAACTGTGTATATCATTTTCATCTCATCATCTTTGTTAATGGCTAACCGTCATAACAGACTATTATGGCCATGCGTGGGGGATTGCCAAATCTCCTAAGTTACTCAATCCACCCAGAAGGTTTTTGGCAATGTGATAAAAAAAAAAAAAGTGCAAAAAGCCTAGCTCACCCTTAAAATACCTACAATAGTGCAAATCTGCAATCTACAAATAAACTCCACACTTTGCTTTTTAAACAATTTTTACTATAAATATTCTTATTTCCAGCGTAATACTCACAAGTTACCGGTAGTCCTGCTGATATTTACAAATGTTCAACGTTTCATAGAAGTACAACTTTTTATCTTGTTGACATGGAAATTTGAGGATGAGATAAATGAAAATGATAGTCTAAAATTGAATGTTTCATTTTCATTATTTCATTCATCATATACAGATCTGTATTATTTTTACATACGAAGTATCTTGTAAGCAATGGTAACAAACTATTATATATAAACTGATAAAGTACTGTTGTTTAAAAATAAATTGAATACCTATCTACCAAACTTCAAAAAGTAGGGTCGGGAGACAGCAAACAAAGATATTTTTAAATCTTAAATGTGGCCCAACAGTTTGTGATCCATTTGATAAACATGTTACATTTCAATATAATTGGTAGATAATGACATTTTAAATGATTTAGTATGAAATAAATCTCTCGGAGGAAGTGCCATATGTAGAAAGTCTCTGGGTCTGGACCCGGACTTGCCCTAAGTTGCAGACACTTCCATTCTTGAAAGGCAGTGGCTAGAGTTACGGTATCATCCATGTATATCTTATAGCAACATGGATTTTATTTTATTAACTTCCTTAACTCTAGCCTTTCTTCATAGGGTTTTGCTAGAGATACGGAACTTCCACAACTCTAGACTCGGAGGCTAGAGTTACAGCACCGTAGCTCTAGCCACTGCCTTCTTGAAAACAGTTTGACAGCCCTTTCAGAATCAGAGTCATTCCTTCAGCTGTTCAATGTAAAAAATATCACATTCCGAAAATGTCTGCTTTCAGATGTGAACGTCGTAGACTAGTCTTATCAATTTGTTTTTCATTTTTTTCATTCATTTTCTCAAAAATAGATCTGATAACATTTAGGAGACAAAACACATGAAAATGATTCAGCAAATTTGATGAAGGTACAAAAACATTTGTTCAATTTAGAATTTTTGAGGCTGTTGAATACAAAATTAGAAACTGAGAATGAAGTACTATTCCTTACCGATACTGTGTAAAATGTCAATAGACTGAGTTTTATTTGTAGCTTTTAAATCGACGGCTTTTTTTAGCTGTTCCATTTTGCCGGCGACAATATTACTTCGCGAAAACCAATTGCACTCTGTATCGTGAGAACTACACGACGTAATTCTTTGCTTCTACTCCCGTGCTGTGCCGTACTACAATCGTACCCCCTTTTACAAACCGTGAGCTGCTCTAACAAGTATTAGACAGAAAAAAAGAAATGGTTCAAATATCAGCAGAACAAACCCTCCCAAAATTACAACGAATAAGAGAGCAGAAATAAAGTTAATTATGAAATGAAGAGGGCAAAAAAAGATTATGAACGGCTAATAGCAGTAAGCATAAAGAGCAATCCAAAAAAAATCTGGAAAATACAAAAATAACAACAAGCGTAGGAAATTTAGAAAACCCGGAAGGAAACCTAGAAACTAACGATCAAGTAAAAACATCACTATTTAACAATCCCTTCATAACTGTCTTCACTGATGAAAACATAGACAATATATCGGATTTTACAAGAAACACAAATAAGATTCTTAGCACAATAACAATAAGTAAGGATATAATCAGGAAAGCAGTGGATCCTAACAAAGCTCAGGGGCCCGACAATATACTTCAACAATTCTAAAAAAGTGTGCTGAGCAATTAATACCACTATTGGATGTAGAATATACCAAATCGTTAAACGAAGGGAAGCTACCAGATGAATGGAAAATAGCAAATGTTAGTGCAATACACATGCAAGGCTGGCAACTGTCACAAAGTTGAAAACTACAGACCAATCAGCATTACATCTATTTGCTGTAGGCTGCTAGAAATAAATGTCAAAAAAGAGATTGTCCAACATTTAGAGGACCAAAACATACTATCGGTACATCAACATGGTTTTCGGCAAGGTAACTCATGCATCACACAACTCCTAGAAATCATAGAAGACTGGTCAGAGACAGCCGAAAACGGTCAAGATATTGATGTCATATACCAAGACTTTCGAGATGCCTTCGACAAAGTCCCACATAAAAGATTGTTAAAAAAGATATGTGGTTATGGTATCACAGGGAATGTATACAAGTGGTTAAAGCACTTCCTAGAGAATCGTCTGCAGCGAGTTCTCTTAAATGGCTACCAAAGTGAATGGAAGGTGGCTACCAAAGTGAATGGAAGGTGGTTAAAAGTGGGGTGCCTCAGGTAGTGTGTTAGGACCAGTCCTTTTCTTAATTTCATAAATGACCTCCTAGAAATAATGTCCTGCAAAATAAAACTATTTGCTGCAAAAGTGAGAACATGCTACAAGAAAACATTACAAATGCGTGTGATTGGGCAAAACACTGGTAACTAACATTCAACCTTAAAAACATGTAAACACATGCACATAGGTAAACACACGCAGCCTGATAGCTTTACAGGAAGGATAACACACATTATTCATGAAATAAAACAGGTGTCATCTGAGAAAGATTTATGCATTACTTATCTGAGAAAGATTTAGGCATTACTTTCGACTGTAACATGAAATTTAATGAACATATTCAATCTAAATTTAAAAAAGCCAACAAAACCTTGGGCTAATTTGTAAAACGTTTACACATATGGATAAAGACATGTTCCTCCAACTATACAAGGCCCTAGTGAGACCCCACATAGGACACCTATGGCTCTGTAATATGGTCACCGAAACTAAAAAAAGACATAAAAGCTGTTGAAAATGTACAGCGCAGAGCCACCAGAATAGTGAGTAACCCCAGACATTACTCATACCAAGATAGGCAAGAAACTCTAGGACTTCCTTCCCTTGAGTATCGTAGAGAAAGAGCAGACATGGTGCAAGTATATAAAATCATTAATAATTAAGACAAAATTGACAAAAATAAGATATTCAAATTCTCAAACTTCATCACTAGAGGTAATTCACAAAATCTGTGCAAAAAAGATGCCAGATAGAGGACTTAAAGTGTTTATTACAAAAATATATAACAACAAAGTAATGTGTAACTAAATCTACAATGACCAGGTATGCAGCTTTACTTCTTTTCATCACATCCCTATTATAAATCCGAAGGACATTTTATTAACTGCTAAATCTGTCTGCGAAAATGCTATTATGAATAATAAAGAAGATTCAGATTAACAGAATGGAGAAGATAGTGCAAAGAAATTTGAAACACAACATGACTTGGCTGAAAGAGTAATTATTCGAATGACGGTGTGAACTCCGGGCTTTTTTGGTTCGTGGAGTAGGTGGTCAGAACTGTTACGTTGTATCAAAATCAGATATGGATACCAAACCTTTTTGGATACTAATTTTTCTACATTCTTCATGGAATACCAAAGGGTTTGAAATGTGAATAGAATATTTTCGCGCCACTCGCCTTCTGTACAAATACATTTTGACGTGTCTACTTCTGGACAGTTTAGGTGATAATTTGAAATTATTGAAAACATAGCATTCAAATTCAATTGTCACAACTTTTTTAATGCGAAAATGGTTTCTTTAAAGTTAAGTTCCAAGAATTCAACAGCAACCAAATAGCAATGAGTGTGGATTATTTGCCATTACGCATACTATGGACTTTTGACACAGTGGCGGAAAACTCAATTTCAAATATCAGTACGTTGTCACAGAAATGCGCGAACATCTATTTCATTGTTTTTAAGATAAGAAAAACCGTATCCTTGTGTAACATGTGTATGTGAAATGCCTGAATTTGTAGACAATACGGTACAATGTGACAAACATTAAATGTAAAAAATGGTTTCATCGAACATGTGTAGGTGTTAAATCGCAAAAAAGATATCAGTTGATAAACCATGGTCTCGGCAATACTTCTTTTGTTCCCATGTAAATTGAAAGAATAAATGAAAGTCATGTTCATGATGTAGTACTTATAGCTGACATTGTTGTTTTATTATACATGTATTGTGTTGTTAGTCCGCTTCCGTGGTCGAGTGGTTAGAGTCACTGACTTGAAATCACTGTAACCTGTCGTCCATAGATTGAGGGCCATGGGTTCGAGTCCTGCTACCGACTATGTTTCTTTATATGAGAAAGTTGGCAGTTTCTTACGGAGGACAGGAGTCTAGTACTGGTACTACCCAGGAAAGATTGTTGGTAAACTGCCCGTCTGTTAAATGACCAAACACGGTTGGAACGGGCGTTAAACTCCCACATCAAGTATTATGTTGTTTATAATGTATTTGATTAGTATAACTGTGACAAGTGTGCGTTTTGTATTGTTTGAACTGTATTCATGAGTGATGCAAGTGATTTAACCTGAATCATTGCAATTGTCATTGTAAATGACACTTTTATTGAAAGAACTGCAGTACACATACGTTAGAAATAGTTAAAACCTACTTTTATCTAGTGTGAAAGGTCAATATATTGAATCGATAGTCCGGATATGTCTTTTCCCGTACAAGTCCCTTCAGTCTAAAACAGCTCTCAAAAAGTGCAGTTTCACCACCCCCACACCCGCTTATATTATCAATCTCTTTAACAGTTCAATGAGACAACCTCCTCTCGGGTCTAAATTCAAATACGGCAACAGGTCCAGATGGCATTTTCCCAAGGTTATTCAAGGAGCTGCACAATGAAATTACCCCAATTCTCACATCATTTAGTTTTCTATTACACGAGCTACTTTGATATGCATAACATCCTTAGCCTACAGCAGCATGGATTTAGGTCAAAAATGTTTTATCGAAGAGATCGCTCACAATGCTATGATAGGAGGGATTCCCAGGGCTCTGTCATTGGCCCCTACTTATTCCGGGTCTACATAAATGACCTACTAAACAGTATCAACAATAGGACCCGCCTCTTTGCTGATGATATCATTGTCTACGATAAAGTCCATGTCCTCAGCAGAATGCTTACAGCATGACCTATACCTTCTGTTGTTAGGGGGAAAAGAATGGTCAATGGAGTTTAACCCAGACAAGTGTGAAAGTGTTAGAATCCGTAGAAAAAGAAAACCCTGTCGTCTATATCTACACATTGCATAACATCCAGCTGAGGACAACTGATCATTATGAATACTTTATTAGGCGTCACCATTAGTAGTAATCTGAACTGAGCCCAACACATTAACTATATAACATTCAATGTCAATAACCGTTTTATCAAGAGAAATGTTAAGACAGACAAAAAATTAGTCAAAGGAACCTGCTAAACAACTTCCGTCCATCCCCTGGTCGAATATTGTGCAGCAGTCCGGCATCCCTGGTAGCAACAACTTACACAGTTAGAAATAGTTCAAAGATCTGCAGCCCGTTACATTATAATGATTACAGAAATTGTTATAACAGTATTGTATTAAACATGTAATCTGCTCTTAAATCGAACACGTTAGAAAGAGGAGATATGAAGCCTCGTTAGTTACAATTTTAAGAAAATGAGAAATGAACTTGCGATGGATATCCATCACCTGACACCAACAAGAAACCTAAACTACCTAACATTCCTTTCCAAAATCCAATACCACTCAAATTCCTTTGTTCCCAGGTGTATCAGGCTATGGAATAGTATACTAGCATACATACAGTCTAGTCCAAGTCTACATTATTTTGTGAGTAGACTTGACTTACAGTCCACCTAAATCTATATCTTTTGTTTTTAACTATAGCTTTGTAGAACTTTTTATCATTTTAACTTTGCACATAATATTTTTAATTAACTTGACTATATCCTGCCAGCGAATATCAGTTATAACCGATTACGATTGTCGGCAGAAACGAGTTGAAGGTTGATGATAATGATGATATGATGAGGATGACGATAATGATTATTTTCTGTAAACAAACTGCCTGCCAAAAATGTAAGATATTGTAGCTCTAACAGAAATCTTGCCTAAACATTCGCAATTTGATCATGTTCTAAACACTGTTCAGATTGAATAATAACAACGGGCACTTTGGTAATGGTGAAGAAAGATTTGAATGCATCTAAAATATAACAAACTAATATAATGAATTAGTATGGTGTACTATAAACTTGCTGAGAGGAGGTAAATTACTTATGGGGTGTATATACAGAAGTCCGAATAGCGACATCGCGAAAATTTAATTAAATTAGTGCATTATTTTTTAATGGGCGCTCTATACATCTAGCAAATTATATTATCAAAACATTAAAAAAATGTGCTTAATGAACGCAAAATAATAAATAAATTCATTTTTAAAGAACAAAATACATTTGTATATCGAAAAATGCCACATTGTAGAACAAATAATCAAAATAGAGGCCTTCTGTAATAAATCGCTATCTACCTATTTACTGTACAACAACAACTTTACATAGAGTAATGAATGGTATACGGTACATATTTTTGAACGATATTATATATTATCGATATTGACTGGGATGTATTGCTTACGCTTTTATGTTAGGTAATGATACTTGCAAATATTCTAGAACTTGTGTTTTTAAGTTTAAATAACTTGATATCAGTTTAAGGCAGTGTTCCTTTAAAGATATTTTAGGTGTATGAGGGTTCACATGGACTTTAATCTACCTATAACAATAATCAAGGAAATAATTCGTAAAGCTATATAGTCAGTGGATCCAAATAAAGCTCTTGAAAGGGTCTGATGATATACATCCAAAATTCCTGAGCAAATGATACAACTTTTATAGATAGTGTATTTCAAATCAATAAAGGAAGGGAAAAATACCCAATGAAATTGTTCAATACTTACAGAACATGTTATTGGTACATCAACATGGTTTTTGGCGAGGTTACTACTGCATCACACAACTGCTAAAAATTGTGGATGACTGGTCAGAGGCAATGAAGAATGAGCAGGGTATAGATGTCATATACCTAGATTTTAATGCTGCCTTTGATATAGTTCCACACAAAAAGTTACTAAACAAGATCTATCACTCATAAGTGACGAATACTCCAAAGGTGATAATGCTTCAATATGGTTCTTGTGCATTGTACTACTATTCGTTGCCAAAGAAACCCATATTCAAAGTTTGGTATAATATCATTGCACATTGAAGCAAAGTGTTCTGACAGAAATATTACCGATCTAAATTGATATAATTCACAAAAAAATTCAATAGAGGGTTATGGTTACTGGGGTGTGCTCTTCCCTTTAATGTCATCTCTCACTGTATGATGAGGAAATTAAGAAGAGTATTTGAACGTTATATGCTGAATAAGAAAATGTACGAAAGGTGGATAATTCAAGAACTAGGCAAGGTAGAGCTATGGTTCTTGTACACTGTACCTACTCTAGTTGTGCTCTACCACGGTATGAAGTATCAAGTAATTCCTTCTAATGCTTTTGCCCCAGAAACAAATTGGGAACGGATTGATAAAAGGACGGACGGACAGACGAGTCGATTTCTATATGTCACACGAAGTTTTTTCGGGGGCATAAACATATATAAGTTTATGGTATTAGAGTGGAAACATGCATTTATATTTGGTTAAAAGATGCCAGAAAACCGTCTTTAGAGAGTAGTCAAGGTGAGTGTATGGTATTTAAAGTGGTGTGTCCCAAGGTAGTGTGTTAGGTCCAGTTCATTTCCTTCTCTTCATAAATGATTTTCCCGAAATTTTGGGCTGTAAAACAAAATTATTCGCTTCTGATACAACAATCTAGAGTTATATAGTATACCGAAACGGTGAGAACTCGTTGCAAGAAAAATTGTATATGGCCCAAGTATGACCCCAATTAGAATATACATGTAGTTCTGTAATCTGCTTTCGGAATTGAAAAAAGATATAAGGGCAGTTGAAAATGTTTAGCGTAGATCCACTAGAGCTGTTGGAAATCTATTTTCCATACCAAGACAGGTTAAAAGGTGTATGGTTGCCTTAGTACCGTAGAGAACGTTCAGACATGGTACAGGTGTACGAAATCATTAATTATAATGATAAGATTGATAAAAAACATGTTATTTGAATTCCCTTACACTAAAGGAAATTTAGTCAAATTGTATAAATGCATGACAATAACAACACTAAAGCAAAGCACATTCAGTCACAGGGTGCTGGATCCTTTGAACTAGTTCCCCGACTGTGCAGTCAAAGCACACTCCCTAAATGCATTTACGGCAAAAATCTAAAAGATCGGGGGCCCCTTAAAAGTTTCTGCCAAACTGCTATATGTGAAATTTTAGAACTTTTAAATATGAAATGTTCATAACTGAAATGATTGACCAGTAAGTGTACAGTGTGTAAATACTTAACTTGTAAATAGTGACAAATTATTTTGATATACAAGTGCATATCGGAACATTGAAGACATTACAACACGAAACAAGTAAAAAAGGCCAAGAAAACCACTGGTTTAATATATTATTACAAAGGACACCACAGGCCTACTTCAGTATAAACAGCATTAATATGAAAATGAATTGTCGTATATTGCGTCTAATAAGCAAAGATAAAAGTGATATGCCAAAATTATCCCTTGGCAAAATCCAGCAAAGTTACCACTACAAACAATACCCATGCCACACCTTGTATTCGGATAAAGCTCCGCACATAAAAAGCCCTTTGAATACAGCGGTTTAGTACCAGAACGGCCTACAACCATAACGGCACAGTCCAGATCGGCCCTCGTTTAGGTCCATGTCTAGTTGTGCATGGTACCTGTTTCGTGTCACTAGGCCAAAGGTCACAGGGGCTCGAGATAGTAAAAATTTAATTTCCAAAACCCCTGGTCACAATTCAATGATATTTTACAAAAAGTGATAAGTACCAAGTTAATCAATAAGTTGTCAAAGGTTCTTCTTGGTTTCTAAACATTTTTTGGGCATTATTCAACAATAATAAAACAGTTTTTATGATTTATTTAGCAATATCTGATACATATACATGTACATTTGTATTTGCATATCCCCGTACAATGTACACTGAAAAAAGAAAGAAAACATAATCAATTTATTTTCTTAAATACAATGTACATACACGTGACGTTATTCTCTTAAGACTGACTTATAAATGTTTGCACACATGAAAATGCTTAAATGTTGTTCATTTGATTGTTTATGCACTAGCTTTTTTGAAAAAAATGTCAATAGTAACTTGTTTTGAGCACACTTTGCTTTGACCATTTTTCTTTCAGAAAGCATATGAAGTTCTTGGACAGATTTAAAGTAGTCAAAGTCTTTTTCAGTTGTAAAGTTCCTAGGTTTCCCTAGCATCTCGAGCACTTCACTGTGAGAAATTTAACTACCGGGAAAGTGTTCCTGTACCACCTCTGATTCAGTGTCACTGGCGTCATTGGATGAACTATCAGAAGTTTCCTGGAACGACTGCACTTAATTACGTTTCCATTGGTCGGAATCATTCTCAGTTGGCACTTCCTGATCAAAGGACTCAAAGTCTTCTACAGTGTGTCGGAACTGTTCAACAAGAACAGCCAGTGGCACGTAATCATCATCAAACTCATCATCAGTACCACACTCCGTAGACATTTCTCGATACGTGCTACTAAATCCTACCAACTTAAAACATTAAAACAATTCTAACGTTGTGGTGAAAATGCGAAAAATATAAAAGGCATTCTGGCAACTCTTTTCTCATGAAAATTACTTTAATACGAAAGACATTGTTTTAGAGCGAATAGAACATGTTTATAGGTCTATCATTATCCTATCATTATTCTATCAGTAAATTTATGTTTCCATATCAGTAAAATCAATGTGATACTGGGACTTTAAATGATTGTACCATCACCTTTTACAGTTGTTCAAATAAAAGTACACGTGTATCTATTATTTTCCTAGTTATCATGTAAATATCATTGCAAATATATTATGTAAGATGAAGAGAATCTGTTTTCAATCTTCTAGCAGTGAAGAAAGAATGTTGTGGCTACATTGCCATTTATTGCTATCAGTTACAAGGGCAACTGATAAAAGCTTTCATGTTGAGATTCGAGCAAGCCAGGTGATGCTCAGGCTGAGCAGTTCTACTACCCTTAAATAACTAGTGTAATTATTTTTCTTTTCATAAACCAAAATTCTAGCTAATTCTGCATTTATATAGCACCTTCATTTGATAGTGTATCAATAAAGATTAATATTGCGAAAAAGTTAATTCATCGATACATGATTATTTTTCTAGAAATAAACTAACAATATGTCATAAAATTTCTTGTTATTATGATTTTCAGCAGTGGCCCCCTTGGCCGTTCTGGACAGGGCTTTCCGGTAGAGGGCCGTTTTGGTGATGGTTCGGTCTGGAAGTGGGCCGTTCTTGACCTACACCGAATGCAGCTCCTTGGGGATTTGTTTTCGAAGCACATGTTTGTATATATCTATTAGTCTGTCACAAATACATAAAAGTCCTATCAATAAGTTTAATGTGATTTTAGTCGG
>JAUMHA010370301.1:0-13366 GCA_032359765.1 Saxidomus gigantea | reverse complement strand
TTATTTTTCTGACATTGAATGCTTACTTACCCGCGATGAATTACTGAACGGTGAATAAAAGGTTCGAGTAACCATACGTCCCCAGAGTAAAACTATCATGATAGTATTAGAACTTATGCAACTATATGCAACTTTATTACATGTCTATATTTTGAGCATGCTCGTTCTGTCTGTAACGATGCACACTTGCTGCGTGACAGCTTCGTGACAAAGCCGTGGTGCGTACAATATCTGCTACAGTTTATACCTTAAAGGTTCATTTTCCTGTGTCATGAGAAAGAAACAAGAATATCAAAATACATAAGCCTCTATAATTTCCTACTTACGATACAAAAAATCTTGGATGTGTCTTTTCTGAATGTTAGATGATACTAGAATAATCGTTTACAAACTTAAACAATGCTTTATACATTTTACGCACGCAATTGTGCTTGGTAGAGGTTACGCGATAGCATTGATATGCTGTAATTCATAATGCTCGTATTGCATGTTTAAACAATACATAGGATTTACTTCTATTTGAGTCCGTAGTTATACGAGACAAAACGCAATAATGAAAAAAATATTGACTACTGTCTAGATATCTTGAATACTTTGAGATAACGATCAGAAAAGTATATTGTAAAAAATGATAAATTATTTAAAGTCAGAGTAATATTGTAGCACGTCGTAGTTCCTAAACCTGGTCTGTAGTCTAGTAGTAATGCACTGGACTGGAAATCCAGGGATCGCAGGTTCGATCCCTCGCTCCTCCCCCACAATAACTAATAGTCTTTTGGATGATACCTAAAACCGAGATCTGATGATCATGTATCGGTGATGTTCACCGGGCATGTGAAAGAACCAGGGTGTATTTTGCACTATCCTCCAATAAAATTTAAATGACTTACATCTTTTGGGGGGCGTTGGTCATAGATTTTCCGGTACCAGCGAAAAAACTCCAAAATACATACAACGAAATCATTCATTGCGTTTCACTATAATAATTACGCTGTTATAATGATATCTTATTTAATATACTGATAGAAGAGATTTCCGAGTAATCTAGAGAAGGCTCAGGTTATCTTAGAGGATATCTGAATCGGTAACAGTATATTTTATATAAGATTCGAGTAATCTAGTTAATGGCCTTTTATAAATCACCTGTGTATAAATTATGTATGTTGTAAAATTTTAATGTCGACTGAAAAATGTGTGTTCCTTTTTCATGGTGCCTTTTAAATTTATGTGTATATTGTATTTGTTTCGTAATAACGTATACCAAAAATACGTTTTTAATTCTATTTATTTAAGCATTGTTGTTTTTGCCTATTACATTGCAATTTTCACGATATGCTTGTAATCAAGACAACGTCCAGTGTCCGTGAAATATCCTAGATAATGTCTGATGCGTTTACTCGAAGATGCACTCACACGACATTATATATCAGTCCCTTGGCACTTCGATTGACCGCAAATTGACTGGATTACTAAATTCTAGATTGTGACTCAAACGTGGTTATCTGGCTAGAAATAGGTCATGGGTTTACAGAAAAAAAAGAATCAAGTTCCTAGCAGCACTTAAAATCATCAAATTAAACGTTATGAAACTTTGGTAGACTGCTGGTCGTAAATGATTTTGGTGAGAACTTTTGGTTATAAGCAAAAGAAAAGAAATATGTTAAAAAATCTAAAAGCTCTTGAAATCAACTCGTCCGGAAACTTTGGCAGAACTTTGGTCTTGAAAAATTCTTGTTTTGGTTTAAAAATAAGTCATCTTGCAAATAAAACATGAAGGCAAACATTTTAGTTTATACCAATTTATTTTAATTCGATTACGAAGAAAGCTCCGTAGCTTATTGAATCGCTCTCAAACACTTATTCCAGATGTCATCACGCTGGCGAGAAGGAGGCAGCGAGTTTTTCATCACTGCTACCCTTTTACAGCTGGGTGAACTGAGGCACGTGTGGCATCAGTGTTTTTGCCCAAGGACACACCTCGTGCTCGGGCTGGGATTCGAACCTAGGACCTCCCGTTCGTCCTAACGAACGTTCTAACCACTGAGCTGTTGAGGCCTAAATTTTGTGGTCACCTATTGAAATAATTGTACACTTATTTACCATAGTGAACGGTGCAGGGTAAAGATAGTCCTATTGCTAACCGATGTTTCAAAGCAAGTCAAGAAAAATAAGAGAAAAAAAAAGTCGAAATCAAAAGGAGGAGTTAATTTCTAATATCATAACTTAATTTAATCAGCATATATTTAATAAAACAATTCATTAAATTAACTGATTCATTTAAAGTTATTGTAGCCCAATGTACATATAAGGACGAATGACTGTATATTAACTGGCATCGGACAACTATTTCATTGATTGATAAATAAATCGTTGATTTGATAGATTAATCGATCGATCGTTTAAATGTCATTTAAGCTTAAACATGAAGGCTTCTTTATAACGCAAACCGATGAGGAGGAAATTCGTAGAGCAGCAATGGACTATGTTAAACATATCACAGAGGAAGCTGAGAAACAGATACGTAAACTCGATCAAAAAGGGGAAGACATAGAAAATCAGCTAATAGCAATAGGAGATGATCAGAAAGAAGATCTGAAACAGAAAGAGTTAGTTATAAGGGGAAATATAAACGACACTGCTACAGAAGTCAAGACAAATATTACTGACAAGGGGAAGCAAATCGAAAGTGACATAGAGAGTGCAGGATCGAAACAGATAACCAACATGAATCAAGCAGCGGTAGGAGCACAGGAAATGGTTAACAGTGCGACTGAAAAGGGAATGACAGACCTAACCAAAACAAAGAATCTAGCCGAAAAGGAGATAATGAGTAAAGCAAAAGATATAATCGATAAATTTGAAACAAAGGAACAAAAAGTAAGACGTTATTTCAAAGCCTCTTCTTGTTTTACATACCGTACAAAGATTTATTTTATTTATGGCAGTAATTCGTGATATATTTATGGCTATTTCTGTTTATTAGTTGCAACAACGTAATTAACAAATTAATTTCATTCAATCCTCATAAAATAAGCAGAAGCTTCTTCAATTTTTAAAGTAGTAATCCTGCTCGTGTCATTTAGGTGGCGCACGTGATCATCAGCACGTCAATGGGTAGGGCATTCGAGAAAATGCCTTGTTGTATGTCCTTCCTTCAATATATCAGGATACTACTCCCTATTAACAATGTTTAATCATTCAGAGAAAAACGGTTATGTTTTGTTGCGTTCCTACGGAATACGGTTCGTCATTTAATATGATTTTGCTATGACGACCATCATCGATATAACAGTGTAGTCTGGTTAGGCATTGCGTTGAAGCACAGGACACTCGACAAAACACTTCATATTGCCGTGTGCCATGTCTTGTAAATGAGCTCAACGTCACGCGCCAAACGACATGCGACGCACAAAGGTACATATTATATATATAGCAACGCACGTCAACGCGAAGCGTCGAGCGACTATATAAAATGATGCCGTAAAGAGCACCTTACCGATTGTCATACCAGTTAGCTCAATCGGTAGAGCACGAGACTTGTAATGTCGGGGTTGCGGGTTCGATTCCCGGGGCTGACCAACTAAAATTACTTACAGTCTTTCGGATGAGACTTTAAAACCGAGGTCCCATGTATGGGTGCTATGCACCTGGCATGTATAAGAACAAAGGGCGTATCTGGAATTGGGACGCTTTCTGTATCTTGCACTATCCTACGAAACCTAAAATAATTAATCTCTTCTGGGGGCGTTGGTCATATGGGAAACCGGTACCAACGATAAAGCTCTAATATACATACATACATACACCTTACCGAGAATGACAAAACTATGCAGGACAGTTCAATACGCCATCACAACAATGAAAAGAACGCACAACAATGTGAAACGAGGCCAACGTTTTCATACGTGATTTCGCATTTTCGCTCGTAGGTCTCTGTTCATTTGCTTCCTAAATAAACGGTGATAGGCTACAAGTATAGGTTACACAGCAGTAAATTTGACTGAACGACGGTCGACATGGAAAAATGAAATACAATATCGCTTTAAACAAACATAAGTCTTATTATGGCGTCGCAGATAATGGACGACATATTAAATGACACAAGCAGTATTCTTTAACAGTGACATATTTATTTATGTTTAATATTTTTAAATGAATTTCAGGTGAAACAGGATGACTTTGATCACAGGAAAGCACGTACGTTCTCTTGATTTGATTTATTTTCCGTTTTCACTGAATTCAACCGGCTTTCCGTCTGCTTTCACATTTTACACAGTGAAACTAAAAAAACAGATATTTTTATCTTTTAGAAAAAACATAATTCATTTAAGTCATAATGTGTCTGGATTAAAATGCCACATACCTAAAAGAAAAAAAAATGTTCAGCCGGTAAAAGTTTAGAACAACCTTAATCATTTTTTCAAACTTTTTCATTTTGGTTAGAATTGATAACTTGAGTAAGTTTCGATCATTGGCACTTTATTTATCAAAAGTTGTCATATAATACTTGTGTTGTTATTGTTGTTTGCCTCAAAAAATACCTAATTGAAAAAAGGAATTCGTAGACAGACCACATTTCAATTATCATCAGAAGAAATGTAAAAGAAATTATGATTAAGAGGTGTGCCACCAATTGTTTGACACCGTAAGATAAAAATCACGTAAAGCAATATAAAAAGTCCTATTGAAAGAGGTTAATGTCACCATTTTTGAACGCACCACATATTGATGTTTGTTTTAAAAGTTGGGTTTATTTCACTTTTACGTTCAGGCACTGCGTTGCGCACCAGTGGATATTTATTTTATTTACATAAGAGATCATACTCAAAACTGGTTTAAACTAGCTAACAATATTTAACTGATCGTTCCAAGAAGGTAACCTGAAATCAAATTATTACTAAAACTAATGTGTTTTTGTTCAGTGCTTTATGTTTTTACACAGTATGTATGCATTGGTGAAAGCCTTGCTTTTATACAGTTAATATTTAAGTTCTTTAGTGTGTACCTGGCCTGCTGCCTTTTGTCATGGTTTGCGTTGTAGTTTGGCTGGCGATGAGTGCAGTGATTGATGGTGTTTTGGTATTCTGTTTTCTTTTTATGCCCGAAGACCTATACTATCCGTAATGTTCTCTTGACAGGATTTCAGAAGAGGCTAGTGGAACATCACATGGAATGTACGTTAAAAGTATCTTCCATACCTCTTCAACCAGAAAATAACCAGACAAACATAGACAAAGTGTACGTCTCTCCATGGATGACTGTGGAAGAATGGGATGAAACCTCTAAACAGAATAAAGAAATTGAGATTTCATTGCACGAAATATTCAGCAAGAAGGAAAAACCTTCAAAATACATCTACATTCTTGGTGAAGCGGGGTCAGGGAAAAGCGCTTTATGTAAATGTCTTGTTTATTACTGGTGCGTCGCACACAGTGAACGTACACCTACAACGACAAAGTCTGAAGCAGTGAAAGAAATGGAGAACTACGATTTCCTGTTTCACATTTCACTTCGGCAATATTCGGACCTCAGAAAAATAGAGGTGATGCTAAACGAAAGATACCATGATCAAATACTGAGCACCATTTTACAAACTGAATCTGACAAATGCCTGATCCTATTAGATGGGTTAGATGAATGGACGCCTCAGAATCAACGATTTTCACAGGTTCTTACCGAAAGACTTCCGGGACGTGACTTGCTTGCGAACTACACCATCATAACAACGACACGACGATGGAAATTCGATTCGTTGAAATTACCATTCAGCGAAATACATAAAAAGATTAAACTGAAAGGAATTACCGGGATTGCGATTAAAGATTTAACTAAAACAACGGTAAAAAGATTAAATGAAATATTTCACAAAAATAAAGTTGCAGAAGATTTTGAACTTGATCTCCAAAGAAGTCCAGTTGCAGATGTTAGTCACATTCCTATGATACTGCAACAGTTGATTTGTCTTTGGTTTGACGGCAGACTCCGAGGAACTTCGAAATGCAGCGTATACAGTAGCATGCTTGATCTATTCTTTGACTGGAAAGCACTCAAGCATTCCGGGAGCCAAGTTCAGTCGGCATCTGGACTTGAGACTGATTCAAGGCTCCCAGAGTATTTATGTGAATACGAGGCTTGCTATGACAATACAAGCGTCATATGCCACCTTGCACGTTTAGCGTACAAAACCCTGTTAACCTCATACACAAAGGAAACTCTAATATTTACAAATTCTACCTTTAAACGCTTAAAAATACCTAATGACGTGAAAATGTGTAGTTTGAATGCAGGGATTTTATCCGAAAATTTGAATGAAAGTTTATCTGCAAGTTCACCTCAGAAATCATCATTTTCATTCGTTCACAAGTCAATGCAAGAGTTTCTGGCTGCAGTACATATTTCTATGGAGTTTGAGAAAAAGATGAACAGTTCAGATGTGTCGCGTAAGGGAAGTGATAACTTCGAAAAAGAATGCAAAGAGAGCATTGATAACCACTTCAAGACATGCAAAACTGCTGTTGATATTTTAAAACAGTCAAATGTGTTTATAATGCTGTGTGGTTTGGAATCCAAACTACTTCCTTATATAACTGAGTATATATTCAACGTTATAAAGGTAGATCAACAAATGATAAAGGAAAGAAACAATTTACCATATAGTTATTATATACTTAGTCTAGGACTTAGTCTAGTATATAAAGATACCTTAAAAGCAAGCATTCAGAAACGTATATTAAGCTGTATCAACGAGGCCTCATTAGAAGAAAACTTTCCTAAAAACAGCATATATATCGCAGATATAGTACCTTCCGGCGAGTTAATGCCGTGCTTACAAAGACAGATCTTTAATTTACACAGTGTAGTGTGTTTGGATGTTGACTTATCAAGCTATATCATCAGGAAACAAGCAGTAGAAGACATTACCCCTGCCTTAAAACTTCTTACTGATATAAGGTGTCTGAAGGCATTCAGATATTACATACCGTATTTATCGAGCGAACAGCAGGATGAACAAGTTGTTCAAATTATAAGTAGAAATAAAACAACGCTCGAATGTGTACGTTTAATTTGTATTCCAGCACAAACAGTCAGAACTTTAGTTCAGATAATTCCTGCTATGAGCCACTTGATCTCAATCCAAATAGATGTATCATTGGAAAATATGACTGTGTCACATGAAATCTATGCATCGCTGTGTACATATTTAGAACAATCTGTTCATTTACAAAATATTAGGCTTAAGATATTCTGTAGGGAGAACGACGAACACTCGATAAACTTAGCACAACATCAACAGCTTCAACAACTTGATATAGAGTTTAGCAGTATGTTTGTTACAAGCCTCAACACTAACAGTCTACATACATGTAAGGTACGAGTTGACAGCGGCGTAATGATAACCCAGCTAACCAAGCTGTGTGATAGTCTTTATAATGCACATAAATTAAAAT
This sequence comes from Saxidomus gigantea, assembly GCA_032359765.1. Classification (NCBI taxonomy): domain Eukaryota; kingdom Metazoa; phylum Mollusca; class Bivalvia; order Venerida; family Veneridae; genus Saxidomus; species Saxidomus gigantea. The sequence goes on along the minus strand of JAUMHA010370301.1, from coordinate 5,918 downwards.
GTCTGAGTCTTCGAAGATTTAAACCAGTGCATAATGCTGCTGACGCCAAAAGTGACACTGAGAATCTGAACAGACTTCTGCCTTCATTGACTAGTCTCATTGATGTCGAGTTAGAGATGCTTGCTGTTACTGACAATATTATCCAACGTCCATGGGATATGAAAAGTCTCGAAGTAATTATACTGCGGGATGTTGGAATGAGTATGACAACGTGGTGCAAGTTTGTAGACAATATTTCTACACTGCCATATATATATTTTATCCGAAGTGTGGCGTTGCACATTATTGACACCACTCGTAGCATTGAGTTCTTCAATGAAAATGTGGAAAGCATCAAAAAAGCACATGCCTATATTAAAGAGAAGTTTGAAGGCCTCTCTCGTGGCTTTTTTGTCTTTGAATATACTCCAGAAAACAGGATTGCGAGCATAAACTGAAATTGAAAACGCAGTTCAGAAGTGACAAATTGAAAACGCAGTTCAGAAGTGACAAATTGAAAACGCAGTTCAGAAGTGACAGCTGAAGTTTACAAAGTAAATTGATTTACTATTCAAATTTTCAATAACTGAAAGTTGAAAGCAACAAAAAAGCACATATCTTTATTAAAGAGAAGTTTGAAGGCCTCTCTCGTGGCTTTTTGTCTTTGAATACACTCCTGAAAACAGGATTGCGAGCATAAACTGAAATTGAAAACACAGTTTAGAAGTGACAGATTGAAAACGCAGTTCAGAAGTGACAAATTGAAAACGCAGTTCAGAAGTGACAGCTGAAATTTACAAAGTAAATTGATTTACTATTCAAACTTTCAATAACTTGTAATGTGTAAGCAATCTCTAAAACTCTGAATTACTTAAACATGACTATAGAATTTAACAATATCACGATATATTAAATTTTGTACATCATAATTATAAACTGACTGTGACTTGGAAAATTGGTCCAGACGAACATTAATTATTATTGCGCAAAATGAATGTAAAAAGACAACACACTAATTTTCACTAAATTTCGAATAGACGTATGTGTATTGGAAGTAGCATTCATAAATATGCATGAATTTCAAAATGATTCTATCAAGTCTTTATCATACAGCATATTACCATAGCAACCACTTATACTTTCACATTCGAAAGAGTGATAATTAGGGTACAGTCAATCAATATGAAGATTTATTGACAAGCTGAGAAAATACAACAAAAATGGAAAAAGCATAATACTTGTTGAGAAACATGTGTCATCAGGTGAAGTTTCAAGAAAAAAAATACCTTCATATGAATGTGTAGCATCGCAATCTACAACGTCGAATATAATATTGTCGTTAAAATTACTGTTTTTACGTTACGCACGTCATTATGAAGAATGACAAGAGGTGTTATCTAAAAATAATCATAATTTTAAAAGTAGTTGGTAGATTCACGTGAAAGTTTCAATTCATAGTCAACAGATTTCACACTTTTAAGATAACATTTAACATATAATGTGTGAATTTTACTCATCAGGACCCATTTTTTCAGTCACAGTCATTATTATTAATTATCAATTATTATATCATACATTTTAATAAGATACCCATAAATAATATTCTGAACTTTTTGACGAATTTTCATGAAACTTTAGTCAAATATTCATCTTATGAAAGCACCTAAATATCACATGTTTCAAGTGTGCCATCTCAAAATAACGATCATCTTTGATCCCTTGAAGGATTTTCATGAAACTTTCGTCAAAAGTTCATCTTATCATCAGGACAAAGTACAAGAGCACTCTTTGGTGTTAAAGGTCATGAGAGTATTACTCCTAAAGCTGTTGAAAGAAGTTTAATGACACTTTGGTCATATACAAATTCCATTCTTTTTATTTATTCGGCCGGAGACATTGCTTTCAATGACAATACTTCATTCGTTCGTTGGTGGATTAACAATATGATTCACTCAAGCAATCCAACTGAATTTCCATTACATATACCTCCGGAAAACATAAGAATAATGTCGAAAAGACTGACAATTATATGTTAGTATACTGTTCATGTTGTTTATCAAAACGCAGGAAACTTTCATTGCATTCGCTTTTCTCCATTTAGATTGTTTATAGTACAAGCCGTCATTGCAACATCTTTCCATGTGAATTGACCAAGACCTTAGTATGACTCCCATACGTACTGGTATCTAACAACATTTGAAAATTTAGGGAGTTTTGTTTTACCTACCTGCAATACCCAGTCAGTTTTGTCCAAATATTATGTTTATTTAGCCAAAACTTGTGTAAGATGCCAGTAGCCAAAGATAAGTGTGCGAGCGTACAGGCCAGACACGCGTTTCCAGCTCGTAATTCGGTGATTGAAACACTTTGACGTTGGTGTTATAACGCATTGTTGCAGAAGAAGAGAATATTTTGTGTAAAATTGCGTAGTCCAAAGGTGTGAAAGAAAATTATTTGATATAAAAAGACGGCCAATTATTTAATGTATCATTCAATATAACCGTTAACTTATAATAAAACTATGTCTTACATAATAAAAATTGAAATGTAGGCTTTATTAATTCCGACAAGTCATAAGTTTAAACATTTATGAAGAAACATTTACAATAATAATCCTTTTAATTCATGTTTTCGAGACAGATCCTAAATAGTTGGCCGTTTTAATTATGTATTGATACTTATGTGCTTTTCATCTTAAAATAAATAGTTATTAGTAGAAAACTAGTTGTTATTTCAATTTGATATATTGAAAAAATCACTTATATGCCGCGAAAAAGTGGTTATTTGTGAAATGAAAATGCATATAAATACAGAGAACCCGCCTGTCCCTAGTTACCAGTGTCAAATTGCGGTGTAGAGTTTATACCTTTTCTGCACACCCTGGTCGATCTAGCTTTGCGCCTATTGTGGGAGTTATAATAGGTTTACCGAGATCGGGTAAAGCGCTCGATCTGTTGGAATATATTTAATGAGAGATTTGAATTGGCTAGAGTTGATGTTAAGCGACTTACTACATGAAACCATTTATGTCACACACCTTATTAATACCGGGAGCATATTCAACCGTAGCGGGAATCGAGCGCTGGACACTAGTCTGATCCTCTCATGGCACATACTCGTGTTGAATATCGTCGGTATTCCTTGTATTCTTATAATGAACAAGACTGCATATTTGGAGTTCGGACCTTATCCTTGGGCCTGTCCGTTACCAGGGACAGTCCTATGTCAATATCGGTGGGCACATGGTTTGTTTTGTATATATAGTTAATTCACATAATGAAATTGCCCCAAGACAACAATAAGTGTTGCGCCCTTGTGAGTTACTACAATTTTTCGTTCAAGCTCAAGCTTTTCAAGCTCACAAAATCGGGTTGACAGCGTGACCTGGCAAGTTCACGACCGCATACTACACCTTTATCGGCACCTCAAAACGTTGGGTTGCAGCGACGCAGCTGTCCGTCCTGCCCGCACCACATACACTCACTTCCAAAAGAAAGTGTGCACTTCTTAATTTTAAATATTCCAATATTTAGCAGACTTATCGGCTTCAATTTTCGCACACTATATCTCATGTGTATTTGTCATCGATCGATTGCAAAATCTAAAATGTTCGCCATATTGTACGTAAACAGATCTCAATTTTGGTACCAAATATATAGGCTTTCAGAAAAGTAGTCGATGAAAAATCACAGAAAAAGTGCACACTTTCTTTTGGAACTGAATGTAGTATGCAAGCATTGTCGACATATGAACCAAGTCACAATTACTACCATGTGCTCCCATAAGTCTATATGGCTTTCTCCAAGCCAGAAATCAAGACTGAAGCGAGGTCCCGAAGTTTGCTAGACAGCGACACAACAACACAAACCTGAGCCCTCGACTGGCGAAGAGTATTATGGGCAGTGTTGATCTTTGGGCCTGATTTCGTACCGACTTATTTAAGTAAACAATGCTTAGTTTTATTTCTAGTCAAGATGTCAAAGGCAATCCGAATGTATCATATAGTTATTAGATTCGTACAATGTAGTTCGAACCTTATGTTTCGGATATACTTGAAAACCTCAGACCGTTTTGGTGATACAATTGGTCCTAGCTTAATAGGTTTGATTCAACTACCTGTTTATGAAAGTTACGCAGTCAGCATTCAAAGACGTGTTCAAATATTTCAGGAATAAGTCAGACTTCGCAGTTCTTTTCGGATCTAAACATTTCTGCTTTTGATAAAGACTTACCTAGTTGTAGTCGCGTATACAGTTTATCTAATTAACGATTGACACTATATTGTAATAGTATTGTTAGTGGTCAATTATGACCTGGGGTCCTGAACAATCTTGGTAGAGGTCTGCTAGGCAATGCTACAAGCTTACTATATAAGCTCGATGATTTGTGTTTTCACAGGATAAGAGTTTTAAAGTTTTTCCTATATAAGCATCTATAAAATTAATTGACCTCCCGGAAGGGGTCAATTTTGACCCGGGTGTTATAATTTGAACAATCTAGGTACAGGTCCTTATGCTAAATATCTAAGCTCTAAGCCTTGTTGTTTTAGAAAGACAAGTTTTTCCTATAGAGCTACGTTTTTGTATAAGCCTATTTAAAATTATGTGTCTCTCCGTGCGGGGTCAATTTTGACCAAGAGGTCATACATTTTGTAATTTGCATGATTTTGGTAGAAGTCTGCTAAGCTCTATGCCTGGTGGTTTTAGAGCAGGATATTTTTTTAGTTTTTGCTATTTGTTGCCTTAGCAACCAGAGATCTGCATGGAATGGATTTCTTAAAACGATTTCGATAGAGCCCCATGCATGGAACATCCCTGCCAAGTATCATCAACATTGACGCAGTGGTTCCAGAGTAGATGTCAGTTAAAGGAAATGATGGACGAATGGACAACGTACGACGGACGGTGAGCGGTTCTAAAGCGCAGGTCTTCCCTACGACTAATTATCCATTGATACTCGATCATATGGTTTTGGAAAAAGAACCTTGTTTTCCATATTGAATAGCCATAGGGGACAATTTATTATGTAAGTCACTGTAACATAGTCTGGGTTGTATCCCTTGTACCATGAGTACATTATTTTTCAATAATGTTCTCTTATTAGGTGAGAGTGAATTTTCGAAGGACAAGTCTCCGCAAAAAGACCCAAGTTTTCACAGAATGAGAGTAATAAAACTGGACACAGGAGATGATAAACAGTCCAGACAGGACTTTACAAAATACTTTAGTTTCACTGAAGACAGTAATTTCAAAGATCTGGAGAGAATATACAGCTTGGACATGTGCCAAGAAACATACTAAAATTTCGCTGAAAAGTAAGTAATTACAGCGAGATGATCTACAATGGGAACATGTCCACTAAAACACTTACAAGTTTCGCTAACGGGAGAGTAATATCTGGAAGCTAGTAATAACATAAAGTGGGGTCATGTCCCTAAAAAATCGCTAAGTTTCGCTAAAGGGAGAGAAACATCTTAGGACAGTTTTGACATCATAAGAAATTCCCTTTCGCTGACCGGAGAGAACATAACGGGATACTAAACAGTGGTACCTACTTGGTACCTCTTAATATCAAATACGATCTCTACATCTTCCCTCCAGGTAAGCATCCATTGTAACTAGTTTGAGGACAATTATGTCGAGTTACGGACCAGAAACTCTTTCTGCTGATGTCATCCATCATACATGGTAAATCTGTTAACCAGAATTTGAAAACTCTACTTAAATCAAAGCGCTGAAGGCACTGAAAATGTTCGGTTTGAAACATAGATTATCGTAAAGATTGGTACTAAGGAGAGGAATGTTGCGCACATGTTTTGCAATATGTCTGATAGTTTTAAGTGGAACATATGACAACTTGATCTAACAGCATATTGAACAATGTTACGGACCGTGAGATTCCTCCTTGGTCAAGTGGTTAGAGAAGCTGAAACTTCTCAA
>JAUMHA010370290.1:0-13370 GCA_032359765.1 Saxidomus gigantea | reverse complement strand
ATTTTTAAGTTCTATGCTAACAAATAATAAAGCGTGAAAAACGCTTTTTGAAAATAACAATCAACATGTAGCGCAGCGTTGCCGTAAAACTAATCTCATCAGCATTTTCAGGAGATTTTCTCAAATTGCTACCTAGATTTTTACTTATGTTGTTGATTCTAGCCATTACTTTTACATTTTATGTTTTAATATATCATTTTGGAGAACTCTATTTTTCACCGGAAACTGTGAACAAGCAGCTTTAACTACCAAGACTCTTCAGATTCAATTTATACAGTACACAAAATGCATTCAGGCAAGACATGTACATTTGTATATGCGAAACATGGAGGACAGAATAATTAGGTAATTTCATATTATTTTAGCTCAATAAACAACATTATAATGATTTTGTTTCATTTATCCATTGAGAAATTAAGTTAACAGTCACAGAATGATTTTCGGTAGCTAAGACGTAGCTGCTATTATTTGTTTAAGTTAATTATAAATTTCATAATATGTACTACAGTTTATAGAAATTAATTATCTAATTTTAAAAGGATAATTGGTTATGTCCTTATCTATGTATAGCAATTGTTGAAGTTCGTTGCCACTTTAATTTGGAAAGACAGCTTAAAGCTGCTCACTCTCACATATTGATGACAAAAATAAATCTTCAAGACTCTCTGCAAATAACATATTTCAGAATAAAATAGTCAAATAAAAAAGCTCCATTATAAATTCATTTAAAGTAAATCTGTAAACTTATTTTTTTTTGCTCTCAAATAATAAACTTATAAAGCGTTACAAATCGTTTTGAAAATCTTAATATTATATGTTTTTAGGCGAGGGTAATATTATATTCAGGCAGGTAATGATCATATACCACTTAAAAAACAAATAACTATTTTATCACCCTTCTATTTCTTAAATTTGGAAGGATTTGATTCATTTAAAATGCATAACTGAAAAGAAGATCTTCAGACGCCCTTTGATGTCGCTTCCTGACGCCACAAACAACGTCACAATGGTAATTGTTCCGTCCGCCATCTTGTTTTGAAAAACGCAATACTTTTCCTTTGAAACAGGTTAGTTCTTTGAAATGTGAATTAATATTTTTCATATACATTCCTAAAATGTTTTCTCTTTCTTATGACTCCATACAAAACCTAATTCTTCGACTCAATCAATACTCTGTTGATATTAGTACCAATAACTTTCGTAACCAGAGCCGTTATTGTGTACCCTAAAAAGTTCGAACCATTTTAGCGTGGGGAACACTATTGGGTATGCCAAGTGTATATTACCGCTATTTAATATCAATTTCTATTTACGAATCATTATCCAATCAAACGGCTAGAAATTTCCTGGAAGGGTGATAAAACCATATAGTGTAGCGAACCATCATTTTCAATGAACTTTTGCACATGTACCTAGATATTTACTTGTGCTGTTGATTCTAGCCATTAGTTTAAATTTTATGGTTTAGTATATCATTTTTGAAAAACTGATTGTTTTTTTCGCTGGAAACTGTAAACGAGCAACTTTAATTTGTCAAAGGCCTTTTTACAGCTGTACCCCATAGATCCGACAAAATAAATCTACTACAATAGCGTCATATCAAAAATATCAAAGTTCTGTTGACGCTGCTCTACAGTGTCAAATGACCTACGGCCGAACTGAGTTGTACAGTTAGATCTACCTGTTATTTGAGGGCTATAACGAATAATGATTGATTATACCTTGATATAGGCTAGATAACCGATTCCGGTTCCTCGAGTTCCCTTTCCAGGGTACCTATTCCGGCCAATTTCGGACAATACTAGAACCGAATCGGCTTCAGCGGAAAGTAAGACACTGCCTGGCATACTGGAAACTTGCGAGTTTATTATTGCCGAGGAAAACATTTTAGACAAGTGTCATTATTCTTGTGTCAGTTCACGTGTCATGGTGCTCGTGTCATGTACCGAAATAGACGTGTACATATATCTGCGGTGTTATATTGTCACAAAAGAAACTCACCATTACTCTATCACTCAGACTACAGGTCATAATAATGGGCCTCTTAAAGATGTCCCAAAGCAACTTACATATTCTTGGTCACTCCCGTATCTGTTACACATGTCAACAAGATATTTTGTTCACACGTGGCTGTCCGCTGGAAACTATAAAATCAAACCTGTGAACAAAGACCGACCATTTAGTATTTGTTGAAAGAAGCTCAAATATTATCTGTTGATAGGATGTCTTTATTCCGGACCCGTTATGTTAGGACCCAGTGTAAACGAAGTGTATTGATTACTCCCTGGAGGATTGTCTATTTGCAGAGGTCGTCTTTAAAACATTTGAATGTTTTTATATAAGGGCTACATACGTAATGTCAAACCGGTTGTGTTTATTTGTCTTTCTTACAAAACATTTTTAGTTTTCAATTTGGCGATATATATCCGATATTCCGAACGGTTATGTAAAATTAATTGTTAATGCTTTTCTTTATGATTGCGTATTTGTCTTTATATAGTTGATATTCTTGTTCAATGTTCCCAAAACCGTAACCGTTATTCTGTATTCCATTATCATTATTAGATGTGTACTACAATACACATAACACGAGTAAAAGGTTTAGAATGATAAAATACTGAATAAGAATTATATCAGGTACGAAATCCTGTATCAGATTGTCTAATATGGTATAAAGTGTAATGAGCTATTGCAATAAAGGTTTAGAAGTAGGCTTGTGGAGTACAAATGCACAAAAATTCAGACACTTTTGCAAAAGGGAACAGTTGGAGATATACGAAATCATCCTCATATCATTTCCACGACGTCGGATAAAAGTTTTAAACAAAAGACTATTTATTTTGTTAATAATAGAGCTAGGGATCGAACCGATCCAAAGATAACTAGCACAAAACCGGAGTGATGAACCGTGGATGCGTTTTTTACTAAAATGGTTTGAGTTAGTCACGCTTTATGTTCATTCATGAGCTTTACCTTAAACTCTGGTCTGTCACTACATGTCTTTTATGTGTATATAGTATAAAGGACGACAACGAAAGGACCATCACTCTGAAACATAATCGAATCGGAACATGTAGATAATATGCCCCTTGATAGCGGTTTTTTATGGGTTTTATTTATTCCAAGCTAGGTGTTTCTTAGAAATAGCCCAGACACAAAAAGTGCTATACATACGATAGAACATATAATAAAAGGGCCACAATTCGTTGCAAACAATCGGCTTATTAGGACCAGTATCTTACAAATTCTTAATTAAACGGAAATGCGATTGAGAGAGAGAAAAAAAGAGAGTTACATACTTCAATGACAATTTGAAAAGTGTCAAGTAAACAAGAAAATACTGCCTCCGCCTAATACAAAGGCAAATACAATCAAGTATTTTCCCTAGAAACATATTTTGCAATTTAGGCCTAGTGTCACTTCTTTAACTTACTAAATGAGACACTTTCAACCTTTTCATTTACACAGAACAAGGTACATATATACGTTGAACCAGAATTTTCACTAGGACCTCATTGAAGCTCGCAATACACAGTAGCATGTCACTTGACTCTTCTGGAAAATACGAAAATTAAAAAAAATTGCATCTGACTTGCTTAGTATATTCAGTTCTCATATACACTATGCAAGCACTTGTACAACGGTTTTTGTACTCGTGCGTACATGTGTACGACAAAAAGAAAAAAAATGGAAGTTTGACAATTGAATTGATAGGAATATTTGGTCGTCATTATTATATGGATAAAAGCGCGTATTAGCAAGTTTAAGGGCAACGATAAGATACCATGCTTATTCAAGTTACGCTTAAGGTATTGAAATTGTATTGACTCATTGGGACAGTGTTTGTTTACGTATCTGCAGGCAGTAGCTTTGTTCTGGTTTAAACTAACCATTACTTCTGATACTTAATGTAACGTTATCATACATTATAATCTGTACAGGATTTAGTCCTAAGGCACAGACGTTCTAATATGTAACCTGTTTACAAAAACAGGGACCATTGTATAAGGATTGCAACAATTTCTAAACTAACTTCGTCTCTGTTAAATTTAGTCTACAGTTAGGCAACACCATCGAGTAGGGACTTTGTAAAAGCATTCTATGTTTGTTGACATACACTCCTTACTTCTGTGAAATTTAAGATGCCTGGAGTACATACGAATATCTTTATATTAGAATAAGCAGACAATTTTTTCTACAATAGACATACAATTTTAAAAGGGATATTATTAAACATGTCTGAATGAATTATGTTGCGTTTACGTCGCATTTATATATACATAATTTAGGACTTATATAGTCCCATTAATAATGATCTTTGTTCTAGTAATGGCTACATTGACATGTTACGGGCAATGCAAATATGTTTTATTGCCCATGTGATATTAACCTCAAATACATCACGAACAAAAATACTTCCTTGATTGAAAATTCTTGGTACTAAATTTAGATTACTCAGTAAAACAATGTTTTAAGTAATAATATGGTACATGTAAATCCAAGCAAGATATGTGATCTAAAATCATATATATGGTCTTAATGTTTAATCAATCACTATCAACAGCTGCAATAATTAAAACATTTTACTGTGGTTTTTCTTTCCGTTATTGCGCATACGCAATATGAGTAACAGAGGGAAAGTGGGTCGGTTTGTATAAACTAGTTCATTGACATCTAAAAGCTGTGTTAGATAGAACTTTATCAGATCACTGTACATGTTACATAACCTTTCACATCATAGATTGATAACAATTTTAAAAGGGGGTATTTTCAAAATGTACGACACATTTTTAATCATACATCTATTACTTAACAGTATCTTTCTGGTGGTACCAAATCAGATACGAAAGACAACGTGTCCTTTCTGAAGCATACAACATAATGTAAGAAGCTGATAATTTTAAGGAACGAACAGAAGAAACTGTTTTATTTATTGAATTAACCCCCAGGCATGTCTATCACTAAAACCTTTGCGTAGTTAGGCGAAAGACACTACTTCCGGCTTTCTTGACTCTGATAACATTTTCTAATTTTAGAGAAGGAATTTCAAGGTTATTCACCAATAACTGAGTCATTTCAATGTGGGTAATATGTTGACTTGATCTTATCGGTGTCCAGGTGATATATGCTTTAATCATACCATCATACGATAATGCTATGTTTATATCTTTGTTATATGATTGTGATAAAGACGTTGTCTATCAGTTTACAGAAAAATATACAGATAAATGTCTTTGTACTCAAACTATGTGACTGGATTGTTTCTTTGTAATGTTTAAAACCTTCAGATAAAATGGTCATAATTCATAAACATTAATTTGAAACCACGTATTTGTAAACAACTTAAATGGCCCAGACTGAACAATTCAGTTTACGCTCGGCTTGTTATATTAATTAATTTCGATAATACTTTACTTAGAGATCAGAAACTGATAGTTTTTCAAAAAACAATGGCATGATAACTATATAGTTAGGTACATTTGTAAAGAGATGTGTCTAATATAAGGATGTGCATATTTCTATTGCTGAGCATTTAGCTATCAATAAAGACATTTTGTCACCAAGCAGGATATATATAACGTTATCTTCGGCAATTAAGCTGGTACCAATGACATTCAATCAGTAGGAAGTTTATTGAGTTCAATTCTGCGATGATAACAATTTAACCATGATTTTATGTGTGTCAATAAGAAACATAATTCATTACAACTCAATTCTTACGTGTTTCCGAAGCACCTAATATTTAAAGCTTCATATTTGACATCACTCAATATGTTAATATAAACTTAAAAAGCAAGTCATGCGGATATGTAGTCGGGTTTTGTATATTAGGATATCTACATGTAGATTAGAAAATGTACACGCTAGTATTTTTTATATAACACGTTTTTAATTTACATGTACGTACAAAATACGTAATTTCAAATGCGTCACAAAATAGCGAATATTGGTAGTATTATGCAACGTCAGTTATTCAAATCGAAGTCGCCTATAATTATTTTTTAACTGCTAAAAACAGATATGCATTGTAATTAAACGCGCGGAAGGTAGAACCTTTGATGATTGACTGATTTCGTTAAAGAAACTCGCTTTACTGTGTGATGCTTTCAGTGGCATAATCCAAAATACCAGGAGGACATCTTTTATTTGTGAAACAAGCTGCCTGCAATCCAAACATTTATAAACAAAAATAATTATGCCATACATAAATGTAACTTTATAGTACAAAATGTATTTTCTGTTAAATGGTTTTGCATATGTTATTTTACATGCATATAGTAAAGTGTTTTTATTTCATGATTTGCAGAGATCAGAGATTGTTTAGTTTAGTTGGCATATCACAAATAACTGCGCTACAAGTTAACCCCCACTACACATACAACAAAAATAGTTAACTATTATATAAATCACTACTGTCTCGATAACAACATACTGCAGTGTTTCATGTCAAAAGACACATATACATAAACTAATAAAAAAACAAAAGGTAGGCATATAATTGTGCATATAAAATCGCCCTGTGTTGTCCTAGAAACTAAGTTGAACGCACAAAAATGTAGACCCGAGTTCATGAAAATGATAAATATATTAACATTACATGCATTAACATGCATGGGTACAGATCGGCATTTAAGGTTATCTAGTATCATTGCATATCGAGTTAGGTAATGATTTTAATAGGGGCTATATCAATACACACAAACAAAAGGACTATAATCTTGTTTATGAAAGACATCTAGCCCCAATTAAAGATACATCGTAGTTAAAAAATATAAAACAATTTATGTGCAACAGCAAAAAATAAAGATGATAATAAATATTTAAAACACGAAACATTTTGTAATTTTGAGATGGTCCCCTTACATTCCCATATACTTATATTATGGCAGAGTTAGGTGTTTAATATAACTGTCTTGTGTTGTGTGTCAACATGCGATTATTAATCAGTTGCTAAATATAAATCTGAAGGACTGTTTGATGACAGAAGAATAAGAAGACAAATGTGTGCTCATGGATTATTCAACTGATAAGGTCTAGATTGATGAATATTTTTGAAATGTGCTACGCCATTTGTAACAAAAATGAAGCTTTACAAAAGCGGGAAATATCTCTTTATGTGAGAAAGTAATGAGTAGGTAGTTGGCAGTAGCAGTAGCTGGCAGTAGCAGTAGCAAACACTTGAAGTTGGCAGTAGCAGTAGCTCGCAGCAGCAGTTCTACAAACGTGAAGTTGGCAGTAGCAGTAGTTGGCAGTAGCAAAAACGTGAAGTTGGCAGTAACAGTAGCTGGCAGTAGCAGTAGCAAACACTTGAAGTTGGCAGTAGCAGTAGCTGGCAGTAGCAAATGTACAAACGTGAAGTTGGCAGTAGCAGTAGTTGGCATTAGCAAACACTTGAAGTTGGCAGTAGCAGTAGCTGGCAGTAGCAGTAGCAAATGAGAACTCAAGAACGCTTTGGTCTAGGAAATATTATCTTTCGAGGGGAGAGGGGATATATTTTTTTCGAATGTTTTATTTAGTTTTAAATTGTTTTAAGCAAAAATAGTTTAGGAGGTCAAGGTAAAGGTCAAGGTTTTTAAAAGTTTTTTCCAATTTACTTTATCTTAGTTTTAAATTGTCTTAAGCAAAAAAAAAATATTAGGAGGGGGGGGGGGAAGGATCAAGGTCACTGTTACTAAAAAATATCGATTTCTTTTAGATCATACAATTGTTTTAAGCAAGAAATAAACATTTTAGAGGGTCAAGGTCACTGTTACTAAAATTAGATTATTATCACTTTTTTAGTTATAAATTGTTTAGGTGAAAACGATTTTTAAGAGGTCAAGCTCACTTAAAAAAAACCTGCTTAAAAGAATGCTGTATGTGGGCGGGCGGGCGTGTGGGCGTGCGGGCGGGCGTCAAACATTTGTATCCGTTCAATGACTTTATTTAGGATTGACCAATCGCAATGAAACTTGTAGTGTAGGTAGCTTGCATAGAGCCGCAGCTTGGGATTGCATTTAGGGAAACTAGGGTCAAGGACATTGTCACTGTTACTAAAAATAGATAAACGGTTTCCGCTCAATGACTCCAGTTAGGATTGACCAATTGCACTGAAACTGGGTGTTTAGGTAGTATGCGTGTAGTGGAAGCGTGTGTTTGCATTTGGGGTCTGAAAGTTCGAGGTCAAGGTCATTGTTACTAGAAATAGAAACACAGTTTCCGCTCAATAACTCAAGTAAGGAGTGACCAATTGCAATGAAACTAGGTGTATAGGTAGCTTGCGTAAAGAGGAGGCTGTTTTAGTTTTAAAATTGTTTTAAGCAAAAAAAAAATGATTTATACAAAAAATTCTTCAATTTTAAAATTTCAGGTTAAGGTCACTGTTACTAAAAATAGATTTAAAAATAAAATTAAAGACAAATCAATTTTAAATTATTCTAAACAGAAAAAAAGTTTTTTTGCATGGGAGGGGTCAGTCAATGTGACTGTTTTTTTTTAATTTTACAATTTCTACAGGCGACCTTTAAACCTGCTTTGACCTTTATTCATTAGGGTCTTAGTCAATCTTAAATTCTAATACTGTTCTATGGAGATGATTGTTTTATTTTTTTTTAATAATTTTGTGTTTGAAATCTGCAATTTCTACAGACAAAGTTTTCACGAATTTCACAGTGACTTTTACTTTAAAAACTGTTCCTGCAATGTATACTTTTCCATATTGAAAATCACATACACTTGCATAAAGATACTAACCCGTAACCCTCTCTCAGAAGCAGACGTGACATAACGCATACAACAACGAAACGACGACTGAAAATACAGTTCTCCTGTTTATCAACTTAAACAACTTTGTTTATGCATGACGTTATGAGAAAATGCAGCAAATACCAATAGTAAATGCAAAAACATAAAGCTAATCAAAAAATGTAGTTCACACCCTCTTAAGAGTATACAACATTTGAGATGGCCATTATCAGCGTGAAGCTCAGCTTTCACGCCAATTTGTTCCATAGCGACTACCGGAAGTTTTGGAACTTTAAAAAAAAATCCGCATTTACAAACTAACGCACATTTGATAGTACATGAATTGAATTTAAATATGTACGCACTTTCGATGCACTGCCGGATAACTGTTATTTCGTTGTTTAACATTTATTTCATAACACCGACGTTAAATACAACTGTGTATATTCGCTCAAATGTGACAGTTCTATTACTCAATCAATGGAACAATAAAATTGACCAATAACGTCGAAGACTATACCTGTACACGTAAATGCTTTTTATATGAAAGCTTTGCATTTTCCGTTGTTTTCTGTAGTCAATGTCTTTTCCTTGCGATTTATCGCACGAGACCTCACATGAATGTCGGTTGTAGACAGACTTGACTAGTACGCGAACACTGCCGTCTTCTGCGTTATCTATATTAAAAGATCTTTCTTGCAGTATTTTGATATATAACTTCCAGTGTAATAAAAGTATTCTTACATTTTTCAAATTTTGATTGGCCCAAATTGTCACTGTACAATTTAAATTTGTCATAATGACATGAAATTATTGCTTCCGATAGTTTGTTTTACTCCTTTAGGTTAAATGAAGATTGTGTCACGGAAGTGTACACTACATGTACTACTGTAGTGGTTGTATGAGACAATCCTCATAATTTAGTGGTTTGCCGAGCTTTCAGCAAACATGAAATTATCAAATGAATGTTCTGGACGACGGGAATGAAACAAGTAGCCTCTGTTCTTCTTGTTGACATGCGATACACTAAAAGTGCATATATACTGTTACTTACAACACTGTTTATAGTGACATTGGCTTCTATTAAAGGGTACCGAAAGTCAGAAAATTCGACTGTGAAATTAAAACGAGCCTATCATTTTATTTCATTCCAAATAATGCGTTTAAACGTGGTCAATTGCTTTTTAATGATTTACTTAATTTTTCATTGAAATTACATAATTTCAATCCGGTTTACGGACGCCGCCATTGATAGCTAAAGCGAAGTTGCGTCTGCGCTAAAGTTGCGTCTGCGCTAAATTAACCGGATATGACGTCGTATTGCACTAAAATTACTGAAGTAACTGCTAGATGCAAGATCCGTGCATTATTATCCAAATTATATAAGAATGAAACGTAAAATAAACCATTTCAAACGTATTGTTTCTTAATTCCATGTCTTAGCGATGTTTACGTCAAGATTAAAAAAAAAAGGTAATCTTAAAAATGATTTTTTAATGACGTCCGGTGTAAAATTATGAACAATAAATGACATTTGAAACTTGGTGAAATATTCATTAGGTAAAAGCTCAAAAGCTGAAGTCGGTTGAGGTCATATTTAAGTATCAGTGCATTTTTTATTGAAACAAAATATTAAAATGACATCATTATCTTCATGGCATTGCAGTGTCAGTTTACCTCTTATCAGCCTGAACATAATTTCTCACCTCGTTTTTTAACATCTTTTGAAATAAATATCAACCATTGGATCTGTAATATTGAATCCGTTGAGATAAAAACAATCTAAATGAACATCTTTTAAATCAAACTTTAAATTTCTTTTAAAAAGATTGATTTAAAAGTGATTTATGTGGTTTTTTTCCTTTATGATATATTCATTTAAAAGAAATTCAGGAACGTTTTTTTTGGCATCTAAAGGGCACATTCTTTAAGTAAAAAACATGTAATTTATTCCTTCAGTGCAGAAAAATCTCACAAATATCTACCACAAGGCGAATATGACGCAAGGGGAGCGGTGATGTAAATGTCAAGGTGTCTGCCGCTCAACCCGGAGGTTGTGGGTTCGAGCCCCACAGGGGTCACGACCGCACTTCAACATAGGACACCACATTTCGTTTTTCCATGTGGCGGACTCGATAAGTGTCAAGCTTTCTTCACAATCGAGCTTAAATAAATAAGTATAGACTAAAATGTATGACACAGAAGCTTTATGTAACCAAACGATTAGTATTTAAAAAAACAAAGTGACTTCGCGATTAGTTATTAATCAGTCCTATGGGAGCTACCCCTTTGATGTACTTCTGTAATATTGTAGTGTATTGTAAGAATGTATGACACATGTTTGTGACGAATTATTACATTCATATATGCTTAAGTTGAAATAAAACTGACGTGTCTGCAAACATAAGCACGAATATTTGTATAGCCCTTCGAATATACAAGCAAGATATTTACTAATGCAAAATATCATTCATATCCTGTGGTCATAGTTCTTTAATTGTTCAAATCCTGATTTGTCCGCACGAGTTTTGAATAATTATTGTGACCACATTTGTATGGGTACGTGTTGCTATATGTATTTACTATCTTTCATGAAGTTACTTTTATTAACTATTTACATGTGAAATAGTTTGAGTTTTGGAATATAAGGAATCAATCTCCCTTTTAAAGCGTTACTGTAGTAAAACCATTAGTGACCACTTACGATGCTAACCCCGCACAACAATGAAAGGATATAGTGAATATGTCAGTAAGGATCCAAGTACATGTGTACTACCTTCATAAGAAAAGTAAACTGAACTCTAAACAGGATAATTTATCTCTCAAACGAGAAACTGTTTGAACTTGAAACTCGTTACGCAGGCCCATGATCGATGATCTAAATATGGACAATGATATTTGCATTTTGATAATAAAGATCAGTGAGTCACGAACATATTGTTTTGTATTTAGTAAACCAACAGCACAAATACTTGTGTTTACTTTTTCGTGTACTTTAGAGTTTTTCAATGGGCTTGAAAGCTTTCATCGCGTTTTATAAGACGTTATTAGATTATATCTATAATATACAACGCATCTTCAAAATGAAATACTTAAACATTACTACGTCGTCAAAACAACTTGGAATGTGTCAAATATTTTGAATTTTAAATAGTTACGTTGAAGTAAAGATAAAATGTGTTAGTATACGTTGGCTAGCTTCACGATCTAACATGTCTTTTTTTCGCCTTCAAATATCTGTACTATATAAATGTCAACTTATTGCATTACAAAAGCGGGCCTTGTACTATAAAACACAAAATGAATAAAATTTATTTCAAAACTGATATCAAATGTCATTTTAAAGCTGTTCGCTCTCAGTTACCGTTGAAAAAAAAAATATTTAAAAAACAATGGCATTCTTATTCATAAGTATAAAACTTAAGGCTAGAATGAAACAAATATACAAAAATCTAGGTAGGACTTTGCAGAAATCAATTGAAAAGGTTGTGAGGGGGGTGTTGTAGAGGTTAAGTTGTCGGTCGCTCTTCCCAGAGGTTGCGGGTTCGAGCCCCACTGGGGTCACGACCGTACTTCCTCATATGCCACCAGTACTGGTTTTTCCAGGAAGCGGACTCGAGAGTGTCGAGAGTGTCGAGAGTGTCGAGAGCTACAAGCTTTCTTCACAATCGAGATAAAATAAATTCGTATAAACTAAAAGGTTGGTTACACGGCACCGCTACACTATATGTTCGTTTTGAAATTTCAAAAGCGTTTGCAACGCTTTTGATTTTTGGTAGTGTATTTTTTTAATTTAGAGATACGAGGTATGTTCAAATATGACTGCATCTAAGCACATAAAAATGTATCCTTGCTAGATTTCAATGAAAATTTTATTTTTTCCCTCGAAGTATTCACCTCAAACAGATATGTAAAGTTTCAGTCTTCTAATCCAATCCTTGAAGTCATTTTCATAGTCTTTTCTAGGTATACTATGAAGAAAGTGGAATATTCAGAACCGAGGTGTTTGCGCTGGACAAATTTTCGACCAGAATTGTATTTTTGGAGCCTTGGGTACAAAAAGAAGTCACACGGGGCAAGGTCAGGCGAATACGGAGTGTGAGGGAGCACAACAACCTTTTCCTGCTTCAGAAAGTCTTGAACAATAGACGCCTTGTGCGATGACGCATTGTCATGTAACAATCTGACATTGGCCAAACCAGTTGCAGGTCTTCGAGTTTTGAAATATTTCTTTAGTTTTCGAAGAACTTTAGTCTTGTAAATCTTCGCATTTACGGATTTGCCTTTAGGTACAGCAACCTGAATGGAAGGACCCTGATTTGTGAAGAATATAGCATATATTACCTTCTTGACACTCATGGTCCGCTTTGCAATGCATGGTCTTTTGCCAGACTTTGTTGACCATATTTTGTTCTGAATCTTTCGTTTGGGCTCCAAAAAATCATCCCATGTCTCGTCACCAGTGACGACATTTGCGAAAGACCGTGCATTGTAATGTGAAAACTGTTTAAGCAACATGTTCGCGCATCGCACGCGTGCCTTTTTCTGCTCATCTGTCAACATTTACATAATCCATCTAGCACATATCTTTCTCATTTTCAAATTACGTTTCAGAATTGCATGAGCTGCTCCTAATGAGATGCCAA
>JAUMHA010370279.1:0-13374 GCA_032359765.1 Saxidomus gigantea | reverse complement strand
GCCCCACTGGGGTCACGACCGTACTTCCT
The DNA here is from genome assembly GCA_032359765.1 of Saxidomus gigantea. Lineage (NCBI taxonomy): Eukaryota > Metazoa > Mollusca > Bivalvia > Venerida > Veneridae > Saxidomus > Saxidomus gigantea. Next base: position 13,345 of record JAUMHA010370279.1, on the reverse strand, counting down.
CATATGACACCAGTACTGGTTTTTCCAGGAAGCGGACTCGAGAGTGACACAATAAGCTACAAGCTTTCTTCACAATCGAGCTAAAATAAATTAGTATAAACTAATTCCAAGACATATTCCTTTGACAATGCCGACCCTCACATCCATTTGTTTCACTCTACCTTTGCACAGACCATTACACGCTTAAATTTGAACAGGACTTTTGCTATAGCTCAGTGGTTTTGCATAGAGAACTTTATAGTCTTTAGAAGTTGAACCATTCTATTACATTACTCCAATATGATTGTTGTACAATGTACATAGTCTAGAAAAAACATTTCTATGTAAATAGCCTAGAAAAAACATTTCCATGTACAACAGCCAAGAAAAAAAAATCATTGTACCTAACATATTAAAAAATATCATGTTTAATCACTGTCATCAATTATTCACGTTTGTCACTTGACTATTATAATTCCTCTCCCCTTTTTTAAAAGCAGTTTCGGTGAATACATGTACCTAAAGTTTCCAAATTTAATCAATTTCCAAATTTCTCTAAATCACCATCGAGCACTAATGATACCAAATAGTTTGTTACTCTGTAGCGAAATCGATATAGTCTTTATGCGATTACATTTGCCTTGTGATATTCAAGAAATGAGGCGCTGTGACAACTTCAAGCTGAATTTGATTAATAAAAAAGGAATGTGGTTTATATGTTCATGTAAATTAATTGACTAAATTAATGTCTTTATAATAAATACTATAACCAACGAATGTAAAATGACATTTAGCTTGAAGCATTTAGACAGGGAAAGTCTGTTTTAATTTATATACAACATTCAGTGTGCGTTGCACAAGTTGCATAAGCGATACTTTTGCATCACTAAGACATCTGATAATGCTATGAAAAGCACGTGTACATCAAGTTTGGTAAGGATACACAGTAAACCACAGTAGATAATAACATTACCTTTGCTTAAGTGACAATGGCCTTGACTTTGCTTACATACCAAATTTCATCGCAATTTCTAATGTAATGTTTGATGCTTTGGGTTCACTATAAACTTGTGTTTGTGAATATACTTTTTTATTCCTGTTCACATTCATAAATGAATTTCAAGTTATATTTATTTATATTAATTAGATTTACGCAGTAACGAATTTTTCTTATTAGTACGTAACAATTGAAGGGTATCCTTTAACAACAAAGGAGCTTTATCAGGTAAAAGAGAACCCTAGAAATCAATGGTAAGTAAATACATCGGGCAAAGACTGGAACCCAGCCTTTCAAAGTCAAAACCCCAAGGTAGTTGAAAGAACCCCAGCAGCACTTGGTTGAACATGATTGAAGGTACCATTTACATCATTTGTAATAAAAATATATTATAATTTATATTTTTGAAAAGTTTACCCCTATGTCCGATGTGTTGTACGTATGTCTGAGCACATTTGTGTGATCTCTATTTAGTCGCCTTAGTGTTCAAAGAGTATAACATCGCTTGTCTTTATTATCCAATTACCACTGGATTCTTTTGTCGGACAAATTTTATAAATACGGCCTCTTCTAATTATTCAACAAAATAGTTTATGAGAGCAAATACCAATAACTTATGTGCACTGGTATTATGGAGTTTTACATTTTTTTTTGCAACCTGGATATGAACAATTGATAAACGACCTTAGACTTATATAGAAATGCTTACAAATGTTTAGAGACAAGTGGCATAAGAAGACGCTATTTTCGGATACAGTAAAACAGATTGATGCAAAACTTTCAATTGCCTTTCTGAAACATTTCAACGAGCTTTTAGTTCGGAAGCATGCTGGCCGACCGATCTTTTTATTTCCAAGTCTGCTGCTTAAACAGTTATGTGCTGATAACGCAACAATCTGGTACTGCCTAATTTTTACCGCATTATATGCTGCAAGTTTATAACATGACGTTATTTAGTCACATGAAATCAAAATTGAGGGAAATGGTGAATAAGAACTGCCCCTCATAAGTGATGAATGCCCCCGGAAGAGGTGTCTCACAGTCTGTGTCCTCTCCATGTGCTCAATAATTGCGCCATTTCAAAATCCTTCCATGTTTGACAGAGTTACCATGCATACATTACTCCATTCCTTTAAACTTTAAGTGTGACTTTGACCTTTGAGGTAGAAATGTGGGTCTTGCACGCGACACATCGTCTTGATGTTGAACATTTGTGCCAAGTTATTTTATATTCAATCAATACATGACAAAGTGACAGTCCGGGCACGAATGTCTGCATTTATACAGGATTCCATTACTTTCAAACTCTTATTACGACATTGACATTTGAGGTAGGGACGTGGGTTTTACTCACGATACATTGATGTATTGAATATATGTACCAAGCTATCTAAAATTCTTCAATGCATGACAAAGTTATAATCTGGACACGAATGTATGTATGTGTATATACAGGAGTCCATAACCTATAAGCACTAAGTGTGACCGTGACCTTTGAGGTATGTTCGCGGGTCTTGCACATTGTGCCAAGTTATTTTAAATCAATTCGTAAATGACAAAGTTACAGTGTGGGCACAAATGTATGCATATATACAGGATTCTATTACTTTTGAACTCTTAGTGTGACCTTAACCTTTGAGGTAGAGACGTGGACACATCGTCTTGATGTGCTGAACATTTGTGCCAAGTTATTTTAAAATCCTCCAATGCATGACAAAGTTACAGTCCGGACAGTTATATGTGCTATATACAGGATTCAATTCCTTTAAACTTAAAGTGTAACCTTGACCTTTGAGGAAGGAAAATTGTCTTGATGTGCCGAACGTTTGTGCCAATGTATTTTAAAATCCTTCAATGCATGACAAAGTTACAGCCCGGAGACGAAAAAATGTAAGGACGGACGCACGGACGGACGTACAGACGGACGGTGCGATTCTGATTTACCTCAGTGAGGAATTTATCAAGGTAAACTTTCCAAGGGTATTTAAATGCACTTTGAGAAGCAGTTGTCACTTTGACAAATAATGTTAGCGCATTTAAAACATCCTCATGCATCAGTGGTTTGCCAACCTTTCAGACAAACATGAAATTATGTAACGAATGCTCTGGACGTACGAGAATGATTTAAAAGGTCTGGATTATTTTTGTTTGTCCTCCAAAGGGATAAACAACACGACGTTCATCAGAACGTATAACCACTGTAGTCCCCACTACAAGTTGCAAAACCAAGAAATGCATTTTCTCCCGGCTGTAACTAGGACAATTCCGTCCTCAGTTGTACCTAAGTCATCTGTCTTGTCTTGTTAGTCATCTAATCCCAGTGTCTGTCATAATATCTCAATCTTTAAGCACAGAAGATAACAACATTTGCACTAAGTCAGGGTCAGATGCAACAGTTGCTAGCCCCATTCCAGTTTCCGAAACTCAGTAAAAAAAGTTACCAAAATCATTAAGGGTCAGTTCCACTTAACATGCTAAAAAGCGTAATAGGAGAGTAATGCAGGAAAGATATTATTAGAAACAAATTAAAATCATGGAAAAAGAAAAAGAGTAAGATATACGAGGAACTTTTTGGGTAGTAACGAAACATTATATACAATAAGACATTGCTGTCAAAAGTAAAAAAAGTTACATAAAATCTTTGAAATGAAAATGTTAGTATATATGGTCAGTGACGGACACAATTCTTTCCCACCTCCCTCCTTAAATATATACACCGAATAGGTACAGATAGGTTTACAAATTCCAACTCAAACAGCGTGTATTCTTTTTTAGCATTGAATTTGAAACAAGATGCTCTGCGCCCGTAATTTCAATGCACTCAACTTTCTTGTAGACGCTATTAACTTATTTCAAATAAATGAATGACAGCAGAGATATTTAACAGCTTTCGGAATAAATTATAAATTAGAAGTTGATTTAATTTCACAATTATAAAGATGAAAAGAATAAGTTATGACGGAATGCCAGTTGTTTCATTCATTTTCTTGCCAACAACTGTTTCTATGATGTTGCATGTTTACTTTATTAATATGCAATACTTGCAGAATGATGCAATTACCAAGTTGCGAATGCATGTAGCACTCTAATTAATACACGACCTTAGAAAGAATTTAAATCCGATGAAACACCTGATACAGAAGTGCAACGTATTTGTGGCACTAGTACACTCAACCGTTTAGAAACGCAAAAGTGGCAAAATATTTATTATAACAGTGTTATCGTGTGTCAAATTTACTCAAATTTCATACATAGCAAAATAATATAAAACTGAATTCTCATAAGAGTTCAAATAGCTCATCACAAAAAAAGACTTAAATAGAAATAAAAAACAATAGCGTCATTCAAAAAAAAATTCAACAGGAGAAATCTTTGCGTTTCTAAATCGGTTAAGTGTAATTTATTAACTAAATTAAATACCTTTACAATTTCAATTACGGGTTCTGACATCAGTATTTTCAATTACGGGTTTAGACTGGTATGTTTCTGGAAGATTACTTGGAAACGCTTGCGTGAGTTTTAAATAAATGAGCAAGTATTGCGATACGTTACAAAGTCATCACTAGGTGTCTTAAAACTGTGTTATCACATAAAGTATTGGACTTTTCCAGCTGTGCTGTCGATTTCTTGTATTCAATATTAGATGAATATAATTCATATAAATGATTACAATCCTCATGCGTATTTTTAAAATATTAAACGGGCGTCATTCATTTCATGCTGCATCAGCTGGTGCAACAGCTTGAATATAACCTTTTTTCATTAATTTAAATTTTGCGTGGAAAATTTGCAATGGCAAAAGTTTGCCTTTTCAGAATTATACCCTTCAAAACGGAGACCTCGTCAGTAAATAGTTCGTCATACATGTAAATGTCATAGTAACAATGTACGAAGTGAGGAAGTTAACAAATATTGGCCATGGTAAAATCAGAAAAAAATCCTTGCAAAATACCGCACTTTATTACATGTAACTCTAGCTTAATTATACACCCGGACACAAAGTGTTGGGGGGTATATTGGATTTAGTGTCTGTCTGTCCGTCTGTAGACGGAATCTTGTGGACACTAAATCTCTAAATCACGTGATCAGACTTTAATGATATTTGACAGAAGTGATAAGTACAATGATTGTGCATGGTTTAGGATCACTAGGTCAAATGTCAAGGTAACAGGGGCTCGAGATAGTGAAACCGTGCGGACTCTTAATCTCCAAGACCCATGGTAAGAATTTAATGATACTTCACAGAGTTGATGATAACTATGCCTAGTTGTCCATTGTCCTTGTTTCATATCAAAGGTCCTAGGTGGTCGACATGATAAAATCTTGTGCGGTCTAAATCTCAAAAACTCAGTGTCACAATTTAACGATTCTTCACAGAAGTGATCAGTCACATACATGTATGGTCCATGTTTCGGGGTCACTAGTTCAATGGCAAGGTTACAGGGGCTCGAGATAATAAATTTTGTACGCTTTTAATCCCCAAACCCTTGGTCGCAATTTAATGATATTTTACAGAAGATATAAGTACCATGCCTAGTAGTAAATGGTCAATGTTTTGGATCAGTAGGTCAAAAGCCACAGGGGCTCGAAATGATTGAATTGTGTGCGCTCTTAAGATCAGAATTTAATGATTTTTTTCAGAAGTGATAAGTTCAACCTTAGTGGTGCATCGTCCAATGATAAAAGCATCAACTGTTTATATATTGTTTCAGTGCGGTGTTCAGAGGGTATGTATCACCTTGAGTAATATTTCTAGTTTTATCAGAAATCTCGAAAAGATAGAAACGTAACATGCATAGCTAAACCGTATAAAGACGATTGCTACAGTATGAGATGCATTTAATTTTGTGAAGCAGGTTTAAACTAGGGCTCAATTTGCAAAGGACCATTGTTGGATAAACAGATATTTTTTTTATTTATCATATTTTTAACTATATTTCGCTACTTCTTAATAATGTTTGTAATTTTTTATTCATTTCAATTTTTGCGTTCAGGTCCTAAGGTGAAAATATGTATCGTAATGCCGATATTCGGTATTGATAAAAGATGAACACGATCGATTTTCTTGTATTTGTCTTCTTCAGGACATTTAAGGTATTTAATGCAAGAGCCCTGAAAATTAATTATAATATGTTTATTAATAGGCAATGCAATCTCTGAGACACAAGAAAGCTCAATTGTGAAGAAAGCTTGTAGCTTATCAAGTCAATCTCGAGTCCAGTTCCTGGAAGAACTAGTACTGGTGCCATGTGAGGAAGAACGGTCGTGACCCCAGTGGGGCTCGAACCTACAACCACCGGGATGAGCGGCCGAAACCTTAACATCTACGCCACCGCTCCCATTGATAGTACACAATGCATTTAAATAAAGTCCTTCTTTATGACGACTAATTTTCTGAATGAAACTAATGGACAGAATCAGGAGGTAATAACAACCCCTAACGAAAGAAAAATTGCCATAATTACATAGACTTTCGTAACTGAAGAAGTATTGAAAATGGTAAATTCATATAAACAGAACACAAAAGTAACGTATTTTAGGTCATTTACTTACTGCATCGAGCGAGTATATCTTTAAATCGTTGACAAAAACATGTATCCTTCAAACATTATAATATAATGAACAAGAAAATTATTGATAAAAAGCTTAAACGACGCGGCAAAATAGCTATCAATGAGCAAAATAAGAACTACATATTAAATAGTATGGCGTGAGAACGATACTCCGATTTTAAAAATTATTGCTTCATTAAACACAGTGTCACAGTGTCACGTGCTTTTCCCACTTAATTGCAATAGCCCTATAGTATTTTTTCAAAACACTCATACATTCTTATAAACGAAACAATTCATATACTATGACCCCTTTACTTTTTGTTCGGACAAGCAACTATCACTTCATTAATGCGTTAAAGTATTCAGTATACTCTGTAAAGTTACATTAACAACACATTTACTCTAGTACCGTAATGTATATGAAATGTATATAAACTTTTAACCCCAAAAAGGTAAAGGGATAACAATAAAAGCAAAATTATGAATGGGGCACCAATTTCACTCTGATAACCAAGAGCAAAGAATGGTGAACTATTACCGTCTAGATTTTCAAATAACCAAATCTGTTATATGCAATTACCGTATTTATTAAAACTTAAACTTAATATACACTCAATTTGTCATTTTCCTAAGTATCTGATATAAATGAAGATTTTGATGAATATTTGCAGAACAAAAATTTGAAAAGTGATAGGAAAGCCGAAAAATATAACAAAAGACAGCAGAAAAAAGAAAAACAATGAGTTTGAATGGGATTTGAATCCAATTGTGAAATAAGGCCATCGACTTATCCAGAACACTAGAATGGTGAGGGGGGAAAAACTTATATTATTGTGTCGTCCTTTCGGAGAAAATGCGATACATAGGGAGTGTTTTGGTCCGTCAGTCAGTTATAAAAACTAAACGTTGGTTGCAACTATTATTTCTTCATCAAACTATCAAATTAAATTGCGTTGCTTATGATAAAAAGGGACGTGATGCCGCTAAATTTAGTATGTCAAGGTCATATTTATGTAGTTACACCCCTTTTTGTACTTAGCTTTTGTCGCGAAAACCTAACGTTGGCTATAATTTTGCCATTTCTTAACATTTCTTCATTAAACTCTGAAATTTTATTGTTAGTGACAAAAGGGTTGTACGCAAAATTACGTAGGTCAATGTCATATTTGACTGAGTTATGGCCGTTTGTGTACTTAGATTTTGTCACAAATTATTGATTATTCTGACAAAGTGTAAGAGTTCAACACAAGTGTTCTTCCTTTCTCTTCATTGTAATGTTGTCTATAACCATGTCATTTCTTTAGAATTCATTATCAAACTTCAAATTGCATTGCTTATGACAAAAGGGTCGTGCTGTCGCCAAATTGTGTAGGTCAATGTAATATTTGACAGAGTGATGCCCCTTTGTGTACTTAGATTTTGTCACAAAGTATTGTTTATTCTGACAAAGTGTAAGAGGGCAACACAAGTGTTCTTCCTTTCTCCAAATTGACATTGTTGATATTGCTTTTATAAATTTAAGCAGAACTGTTTGTACGTAATCGTTCATCTTCAAGGACATCGTTTTAGAAATAGACAAAAACACCAAACAGCTATAAGCATTCCATATAACTTGATAGTCGCGGCAATGCAGTGAGGCGTCAATAAATATCTGTCTTGCTATATATGAAACTGAGAATGTATCACCAGCCTTTCCAGTATATTGGTACAAAACTGTTTATACTCTAGTTAACCTGTTGACGGTTCAATTAATTACAGAAATAAAAAGATGAATGTAAACGTTTATTTTACAAGATATGACAGAAAGACTTACATTATGTATCAAAATAAACATGTCAGAAGAGAAATATACAAGTTGTTATTACCTGAAAACATTTTTTTGTTATTTCAATAGTTAACAAGTCTGTTGCGGCATTGTAACTGCATGTGGTGTAAATACCAACGGTTTGATATTTCTGCGTCGACTAGAACAAAGCAGTATTTCATAGTTTACATCACGCAAACAGATGAAGAAACTACTGGTGATTGCAAATAAAACATTCCTTATAAATTAAACATTCAACTATTCATTAATCACTTCATTGCTTCTTGGAATGTCTTTTAGAATATTGCTACAAACATTGCACACAATAAAACAATGCATTGCTATGCAGTCAACATCTTTTCAAAAATGCAGATTATTTTACAGGATTTATTATGAAATCTTATTATATGATAATTGGTTCTAAAATATGCTAATATCAGGGAGTTCGAAGAACTTTGTTTTTTCACCAAAAGCGAGAGCGAGCAACTTTAAATACGTTTCCAATAGATGATAGCAGTCGAGTACAGCTTCCAAGGAAAAATGGATCAGTAAACTGCAAGCCTTCAAATAACCGAAATACTGTTGAAGAAGGGGTCAAAAGAAGTGTCAAAAACAAAAATGAGGCTTTTATCAGATGTTCATGTAACAAAGCGGACAAAGAATAGCATTGAATTTCCGTTAAAACAAAAAGACCTGTGTATATGTTACATAAACATTTATCCATAATGCTTCATATGTGGGTAAGATGTTTTAGACTGCTAGTTACATAGTTAAAGATTAGATCTAAAACCTTTTGAATTTTCACCATGAACATTTCTTTCACCATCTCGTTCAGTCAAGTATGTGTGCTAAATAAAAACACCAAACAACGAACAGGTAAAAGTACAATATAAAATATTTAGGCCAACGCAAACTGTATGTTCATATAATTATAAGTTTTATTTAATAAGATATCTATACTAAAGCTGCTCGCTTTCAACATTTTCTGAAAACAAACTTGTTCCTCGAACTGTCTGAAATAAATGAATAAATTAATGAAAAATCATCAAATAAAAAGGTATCAGTATAACTTCCTAAAACGAATTTGTGTATATTTGAAATAATACGCTGTCAAATTATAAAGAGTAACAGCGTAACAAACGCTTTTGATTTCCCAATATAACTATAACGTGCAGCGGTTCCGTTAAACCAAACCCAACAATATTTTCAATAGATGATTTCCAATTGCTAAGTTGATTTTCACTTGTGTTGATTATTCCAGTATTTACTCTAAAAATTTACATTTTTGTTATATAATTTTGGAGAGATGAAAATATCATCAAAAACTGTGAACATAAAAATGTTAAAACTGGGACTACCCTGTTGGAACAGCCACACGTCCAAAGGTTAGGAAACTTGGCTTATTGTATGAAGACCGATAACTATGCCATTCATCGATAAAAATCGAGTTATATGAATGGCAACGCTCTGTCTTGACATAGTACATTGCTATAAAAAACAGAAAAAGTGTGATACTACGTAATGCAGCGGGCCTAGAAACAAAGCTTTCAAGGAAATATTTTGAAATGGGAGATGCAAATTAACTTCACAGACTTTATTACAGAGACAGAATAGATTTATATTATAGGTTCATGTAAAGCAAGTACTTATCATGACTATCTAATTTGTGCATTTACAATTTACTGTTCCTAAGTCATGACTTCAAAAGAAGCAAAAACATATTTATTGAAAAAGCTTTCAATAATCTTTACGCTCTTTCCGTTTTTTTTTCTTTCAGCGTTTATTAAAACAAAGTAAACGCAGCAATATGATAATAATTATGTTCTACGCTCTGTTCAATTTGAAAGTGATTCTTAGAATATGCAATACTATTCCTAACTAACTCTTCACAAAATCGTTTGCTGTTAAAATGTTTGTAAACAAAACAATGCACATACTGACAAGTCTCGTTATTTAAAAGAGCACCCCGATCATTTAGTTAACTTAGGCTACCTGTCAATTTATTGCTGTACACCAGTCTGATAATATTAAATGTAAACCAGTCTGATAAATATAGATTGGGTCTCGACATTTCATTTCAGAAGTATGCTAATTATCGAGAAAGAGAGAATCAAATAAGTGTTACGTAACTCTATAAGCCTTTTCAAATCCATACTAAATATAGCGGGACGGTAAGGCGTCCGCAATAAAACTGCTCAAGTTATATATGAACAAACAAGACCATGAACTAACTACACTGCCGTAATAGATGAATTTCCTCTCTGAGTACCATGATAGTTTGATCTCGGTATGTTTGTCTGATGTAAAGTAGCTCTTTCCATCGAACCACAAGAAGAAGGCGATCTGAAATTCTGTTTCCAAAATACTCCCAGCTTGGCCTTAAAACTTTGCAACAGCAACGCATACAGAAGAGGGTTCAGTATTGTTGAAACCTTCGCGAAAATTGCGGGTAGAGTCACAGCCGAAGGAGTTAAAGAAGATCTGTTACCAAACAAACCTATCCAAGAAACAATACTGTAAGGTGCCCAAGAAAAACAAAACACAGCAATGAGGATAAATCCGGCTTTTGCTGTTTTCAGCTCATTTCGCTCTAGGTTTCTACTCCTGCATGATCGCCTGAATGCAATTTTATCCAATGCACTAGATTTTCCAGCATCAAAATATCTTTGTTCATGGTTTCTAACCTTTGCAAATATCACTGCGTAGCAACTTGTTATACATGTAATTGGAATTAGGAAGTACACTATTTGTATCATAATATTGTAAAATATATTCGAAAATGAATTGGAGAAATCATCTGTTGTACCACATGACATTGTTACACCTTTTAAAACAAATTGACCAAAACCAATTGACGGGAGTCCAGCTCCTGCTAACGCCAGTATCCAAATACCAACGACGACAATATATGCAACAGGCTTATCAGATGAGTACCGAACTGGGAATTGTCTCGTTATCACAACACAACGGTCGATAGCCAAACACACGAGTGACCAAATAGATAAGAATCCAGTAAATGCACCAAGGAAGGTATCAAAGCTGCAAACTGAAAAGTAAATGTATACATTAATGTATTTTTTAAGCATGCTGACATCTTCAAAATAACATACACTCTATGCATACATGTAATTTTAAGCATAAACGGATGACATGTTTCTGACGCATAACAGGTCATATAATACAACCATTTCTCTACCCGTTGTTCGGGGAAAGGAGATACGGTTAATTCCTAACTCTGCCAGGTTATTTTACCGAGTGTGCAATTTTAAATGACAAAGAAATGTTTCAATGCAAAGAAAGTGCAAATAACTAAGATTTTTTCTATGAGGCACATGTTGCTCATTGTTTCGTATTTTATGCCATTCTTTCCACGAAAACTGAAACCTATAAGTATGTACAGTATTTAAGAAGACGTTTTAATGAAATAAAAGGATTACTGTCGAGAAATGGTCGTAAAATGTGTGACAAAACTTGTCTTGACATTTAAAGATGTCACCTAAAACAAAATGCGTTTTTAATGCATTTTTAGGCATTATCAATGAGCAATCTCTGACCAGATGAACTGTAAATCATATTTTTGCATATTAGAATTCACATTTGTTTTGTGTACATCATATTTTTATCAAAATGTATCTACTTTAGCAGTAACTTTTTAGTACTCGATTATGAAAACCAGAAGCTAGTTTATCACTGGCCAAGACACTTGACGTATCTAGCATTAGTGGTCAGCATTACTTCTTAACTGTCTATAATACAAACTTTGGAAGCAGTCTTATATACAATGTTTGGCAATCCAAGCTATGGTGTCAATAAACGTATATTAGCGTACCTTTTTAAATGATATTGCCAGGTCGAAAAGTTATTTATCTTTCGATTTCTTTTACAATTGATATAATTAGATACATGTATCTAATAAAGTGTTTTATTACACGCTTCATCCCATGGATTAATTGCTCGATCAAAAAAGGTACTGGTAAAAGTCCCAAATTCAGTACTTTGTAACAGAAATTATACTAGATATTTTAAGGGGCAAATTGTAGTTTTTTTCTATTGACCAATTTAAGATTATTGTTACAAGTCTTTTTATCAGCATAATATATTAAGTATTTCACTCTGTTCTTTTTCTAAACTTCTTTCAAATCTTTAAAGTATATATTCTTTACTCGGACATTGAAAGAGTTGAGAAAAGACGCGTACACTGTAGCAGTTGTTTGTCAAAGTGCCATGTAAATCAAAAAGCCGTGTTTCTTGGTATTGAACATAAAAGAATACTTACAAAATTTCTCTGCAGGTGAACCAGATTGTCCTCTCAGAAAACTGTTAATAAGCATAGGTAAACAAACCAGGCACATCATCAAGTCGGCCGCCGTGAGACTGATCACGAAGATATTTGAAGTTGTACGCAAACTTTTGTACCTGAAAATAAAGAAAGTAGTTATAATATTGACAAGTTGTCACTGATGCCAACGCTCTTATCGTCAGAGTTGACAAGTACGTCTGTACAGTTTCTACAGATAACTTCATAATGTTTGCTACTTGATTTTATGTGATACGGAAGGGTCAGTATGACGTTATATATAGGGTATTCTAATCGTCAATTAACAAATGTGCAACTGTCATTACAATTTCTAAAATATCATTTCAAAGAAATTTTTCTGTTTTCAAAATGTGCATTGAATTATTAGTAAAAGAATTGTCTGCAAATTTAAACCTGATCTACTGACCGCCCTTACAAGAAGAATACTGAAACCGTGTCAGACAGGTTTCAAAAACTTTTTAACAAATCTATATGGAATGAATAAAGAAAATGTCCAAATCCAAATTTGGTCTTAGTTCTATGTAGTACAAACGTAATATGTAACCTCATTGTCTACAAGTTGAACATTTTTCTTAAAGGTCCACCACTAATCGAAAATTAAGTGACAGCTATTTCAATGGCAAGTACATTACCTTATGCAAGACACTAAATAATGAAGATTGTCAGGTTAAAATTTACATAAAGTGTTTGGA
>JAUMHA010370246.1:0-13375 GCA_032359765.1 Saxidomus gigantea | reverse complement strand
GACTTTAAAAACACATTTGCGCTCGGCCAGCAGACTGGAAAATGAAAACCTGGTTTTGTGACAATTTCCTGTCACTTGTTCGATTATGTAATTTTGGATCTGTATGATTTATTTACATCCTGTCATGCCATTTCTGTAATACATTCACACAGTAAATAATTTATGTAGACAAACATATGACATGTGTTCAGGACATATGTAAAAATAGAATGAACTTGCTTCAGCATGTTCAGCGTGTGTGATTTTCATCTTTGAAAGTTTTTGATAGTAAAGGCTTTTCAATTGTTGCTAAATTTGAAAAAAACGCTTAAAAGTCTTGAATCTAAAATCATCTGATCTTGATGTAAATGTACAAAAAATGTATGATGGTACTTACCAGCCTTGATGTTGTTCAAATAGTTTTATCGACAATGATATATTACTTGTTACACAGGCCAGATAAAACTTGCAACCAGTGGCAAGGAGTTCAAAGATAAATCGGACACTGTTCATGCAGACCAAATCTCACTCATGGCAGCCCATCATCTAGAGGACCAGCAAACTGTTACAGCATCAAGGTCCCTCGAGGAAATACTTGAAATTGTAAGTTATTACAAGTTTTCAGTTCAACACTATGGCATGAGATGCAAAAAATTGGGCCATTTGCAAGAACTGGGTTTCTGTTGAAAAATACATGAGCTGCGAATCCATGTGTGTATGTAGGTCAACGATAGAAAACATGATTTGCAAGTCTCAGTTACTGATAACAGTTTTGTTAATGTTTATCATGTGTAAAGAAATCTTTTGTAGAAATGACATTTGTGTAAAGGTAAACATCTCTCACAATTATGTTGAGGTGAAAAAGCGGTGATCAGGTTACTTAAAGAAAGACACCTGATGCTACACAAACCACAATGCCATGGATACCTGTAGCAAAAGATGCTGGGTGACTTTGGTAAGCAATTCCTTCATGATTGGTGTCTTTAGAGCAATTTATGTAAGTTAAGAGAACTTGGTTTTGCTATCCAGCTGAAACAAAGATAGGTTTAGTAACTGGGAGTTGTGTATTTCAGGACAACTTCCATACAGATTTGCTGAGTGACAACATTGACATGAGTCACCCTGCATATACATCCCTCTTCAAGCTGTTTGGAACAGGTATATATGTATTAATTATTATTGCTGCTGTTAATTCCAGCTTGTATGGCCTAGGTCAGGCAGTTGTGCAAATGAGATCTGTTGAGTTAAAAAAGAAGAAAGTTGAACCTGTTGTGTTACAAAAATTGGATATTTTGCTTAAGCCTCATCAAGTTGAAGTAGAATCTCTTTGTTGATGTGTCTATGAATGCCCAGATATAACAAGTTAAGTATTTTGATGATTTTTTATGCCCCCAACAGGTGAGTATTTAGTAATGGCACTGTGTGTCTGTCAGTACATACACTGTAGACATTAAGGGGTTAAGAGTTCTCATGAAACTAAGCATTATGAGTTCATTCTGTCATTATGGGGTTAAAAATTGTATTGTGGAGTTAAGAAATATCAAAGTATATAATATGACTCTTCGATAAGTTGGCACTTAGAAATTGTTTTTGAAGTGAAAGACTGTATGCAAGAAAAAGTTTCTATCATTAGACATTTGGTTTAAATGGAAATATCAGGTACCGGTAACTGTTTTGCGGGAACTCAGCAGAGCCTAGTTCCCGCCAAAACAGTTACCTCAGTGATGGATATTTAAATCTGAATATCATGCTCATGGCAGAAACTATGATTATACCCCTAAAGATGGACATTTTCAAATCACACCCTCTGTCTTTGCATTCATCTGGCCACTTTTTAGCTCACCTGGCACAAAGTGCCAGAGTGAGCTATTAGGATCACTCCGTCCGGGGTCTGTCGTACGTTGTCCATCCGTCCACCGTTTCCTTCAAACAACATCTCCTCTGAAACCACTGGGCCAATGTTGATGAAACTTTGCAGTGATGTTCCTTGCATGAAGCTCTTTCAAAGGTGTTCAAAGAATTTCATTCAATGCAGAACTCTGGTTGTTATGGCAACAAATAGGAAATACTTTAAAAATCTTCTTCTCTGAAACCACAAGGCCTAGAGCTTAAATATTTAGCTTGTGGCATTGTCTAGTGGACCTCTACCAAAATTGTTCAAATTATGAGCCCCGGGTCAAAATTTACCCCGCGCTGGGGGTCACTGGGATTTACATAGGCTTATATAGGAAAAACTTTAAAAATCTTCTCTGAAACCACAAGGCCTAGAGCTTAGATATTTAGCATGTGAAATTGTCTAGTGGACCTCTACCAAGATTGTTCAAATCACCCCCTAGTCAAAATAACCCCTTCCCGGAGGGGGGGGGGGGAGTCATTTGGTATCACATAGGCTAATATAGGGAAAACACGAGGCCAACAGGCAGATCATAGATATTTGAAATGTTACTTAGCATTGTGTAGTGGACCTCTACGAATTATGTTTGTTCAAATCATGACCCCTTTTATTATAGCCAATGGTAGTCAGGTGTGCGATATAGGGCCATTATGGCCCTCTTGTTCAGGCTGTTACTTTGCCATACATGAAGTGATTTTCGTTTTTTGTGAGACATGTTTTCAATGTACTTACAGATCGAGAAACCTTCAACGAGTATCTAAGGAAAGAAAAGGAGAAAGAATTAACATTGATGGAGGCGGAGGTTGAGGAGTTAGAGAGAAGTAATCATGGTGAGTCTGCTTACATCCTTCTACAGGGAACTTGTATACTAATAGAGTTTTGATAACATTTATATTTAGACTGAGAGGTAAATTACTGAATTCGTTGACCTTTCTTAGTGGATATCAATTATGTCCAGTCCTTTCATTTTTGATTTTCACTGTTGCGTTCATACAAATGTATTTGCTGAACCTCCATACATGTACGTTTACCGCTTCGGAATTAAATAATAAAGTATAGGCTGCTCTGGCATATAGACAGAGGTCAGTACTCCAAAATGCAGGGCATATTTCCAAATAACATTTAAATCTTGATCAATAATGCACTGAAATCATGTATATTCCCGTAAGTTGGCTTGTAGAGCAAGCATCATCCTTTGATGAGAAACATCTGCATGTGTTTCATTCTGACATTGAATATGAAAACTTCAATAGTTATGATGACTTTGAATGAACATTTTTATGACATCATGTTAGTATGTTGTTAGAAAAGTCAATGAAATGCAGTAAATATGATACATGTTTCAAATACCAGTATAAGAATCATTTATACAGGCCACAAGGGCATCTTTTTATCTCACACCTGAACACCGAGTGCTCAAGGAAAGCTGTGGAGGTCGCTTGTTGTCCATCTGTCTGTAAACAATTAACCTTGTCATTGTAATAGAGGCTACATTTTTCATGAGAATTAGCCAGGATAATTGTCTTGATGAAATCAATGTGGAGTTGAATATTGGTCAAAATCTAGGTCACTGGGTCAAATCATAGGAAAACCATGTGTATGCAATAGAGGTTAGTTTCATTTTATCTTCATAAAACTTGTCAGAAAATAGGTCACCAGGTCAAATCTTAGAAAAAAACACATATATCCAATAGGTATCTGTATGAAACATAGTCAGAATGAATATCTTGATTAAATCTAAATAGAGTTTGAATATTGGTCCAGAAATGACAGTAACACCAAATCTTGATAAATCATAAATGTTGTTTGTTTTGAACTTGCCTGCCTTTCCTGCTGTGTAAGAATGTTTAAGAGGTATTGTTTTGTTCTCTCCTTTTAAACTGTCATACATACTGATATCTTTGGTTTATATTTTCAGATGGTCTGCATTTTCATGTTTTAGCAGGATTGATATACTTGCTCATTACTTTTTGAAAATCTGTACTTCTATTGCAGAAATTTTGTGCGCAAATTTTGGAGTATCTCAAGGGGATGCTGGGTATGAGACGCAAGAACTGGCATACAACTCACCACACCATATCCCCCTAGGTTCTCAGCAGGACCTCTTCTCCTCGCAACAGGACTCACACTGTCCTAGTCATGTGACATCCACCCCTTGTGGAAATGGTGTTCCTGTAAATTTCACACCTTTACTGCGTAGAAGTGAACTTGGTAACAGCCCTTTGCATTCCAGTCAAAGTGTTTTCATGGCTTTAGGAAAGACTGGGGCTGACATGAAGACAAGCCCTGGTAGCACTGCTACACAGCCATTCAGTCCAGCATTATCACATTACAGTGAAGTTAACAACCCCCCAACCCCACGTCATCAGCAACACCTGTCTACTTACATCAGTGGAAGTTGTCATGGTAACAGCCCAGGAGGACCACGTACACCTAGAAATAATATAATAGACGAGTACAGTAATCCGACCACACCTCAACAGCCCAGCCCCCAACACAGCAGCCCCCAACACAGTCGGTTAATGCATTCTACACCAACAGGGAGTGTCAGATCACATGCAGACTCAGAACACTTTCATCAGTCCTCACCAATCCATTCACAGCACAACACCATCACAAACATGCACGTGCCGACACATTGCAGCCCACTGGTTAAAGCAGATCTGCACCCTCACAGTCCATTCTCAACACAGAATCAAACAAGTGTTTTTCATTCTACCACAAATAGTGGACTTTACTTTAATTCACAAGATATGTGTAGAGCCACCATCCAGAAAGAACATCGAGGAGGATATTTGAGTTTACTGAATGATAACAGTAGTGGTGTTACAGTGACCAGAGTACCATGTTCAACCATTGATAATACAATTGGATGCATAAGTCTTCCCCAACCAACCAATATTCAGACCAAGTCTGACAATGAAAAGAAAGGTGCAGACCGCAAATCTAGAAGGAAAAAGCAACCTGTGAAACGAACTGGTATGTTTAAAGTCTTTTGTAGTGGTTTTGCCCTTGTCGAAACTCTGCTTAGATGAACAACAGTTTAAATCAAATTTAGAATTTATTTTATATTTATTACTACTGCATATATAAAGCCCAAAGAGTTAATTATGTTCAAAGTTATTGTCGTTCATTAACTAAAATGCTTCTCATGATTTTGTTCACACCTAGAAGCCACATTTAAAGTGCAAACATAACTAAGGCAGGTTATAATATGAATGGGTATTTGAGCTCAAGCAAGTTTGATTATCAGGTCCTCTGTCATTCATAAAGTGTGCAAAATTCTGCATAGTGGCAAAGACATTTGAAATATAGGACAGACATTTAACAGTCTGGCCCAATTTCCAATTACATGTATGTCACTACAAGTGCTTGTTTCAGCCTAGTTACATACATTGTACATTACTGATTTCCTTGTTGCTCATGAAAAAGCATACATTACTGATTACTTGCAATTACATTTGATATGTAAGTATAACCATAGTATGTTTTTGTTTGTTTCAGAATCCTACTCTCATTTAAAAGGGTTGTTGAACAAACCCCTTAGTATTCCCAATAGTGTTCCACTGACCATGAGGGCTCCTGGCTTGCATCATTTTGCTAGAACACCAGAGAAGAGAATACCTAATGAAGCCAATTTAACATTCCGTTCACCAGGTGGGAAAACAATGATTAATGTACCTGTTTTAAATTGTGAGGATGAGATTGACCTAAGTATACTAGGAATGGAGGATAATGTGGATGTTGAGGGATCTCACGTTGTTAATGTATATGATCAGAATTTAGACACATCTACACAGTATGCTATAGCCCCGGAGAATCAGGCCACTCATAACCTTGCCAGTGCAATACAGACTGGAAATGCAGATAAAATTGTTAAACATATGAGTGAAAGGAACATTAAGGAAACTAAACCAAAAAGGAAGACAAATCGAGAGCGAAAAAGTAGGACAAAAAAGAAAAAAGAGGAAGTGAAAAGAGATGATCAGCATGAAGAGCATTTTAGCCCCACACCCCCATCTATAGACCATCCAGTGCTTCAGCAAGATGGGTACTTGGACCCTAATGAAGAGGTGTATACAGCCACGATAGACACCAGCATAGGTAAAGCAGCAACTGCAAGAGCATTGGACTTTGGTCCAGACATTGATAGTCAGTATAGAAAAATAATGCCAAAACCCACCAGTGAGATGGGCCCTAGTGTACTGATACTCAGTAGCAAACAGATGATCAGTCCTGGACAAAAAATTGTTGTTAGCACAACTCCAGTGACCTTGATGCCAAATGTTAACAGTACTTCAAGTGTTAATGGTAAAGAAGAAACAAATGTAAATAGTAAAGTTAAACCTTCTCCAGTGGAAAATATTTCTACAGTAAAAATTATTGATGCTTCACACTCGGAGTCGTCTGATGGCAAGAGTATAACTAAAGCAGCAATGTCAAAAAGTTGTGAAAAAGTTACAAAGAAGCTTAGTAAATCTATGTGTGATATAGAAGTAGCCTTGAATGAACATAACCTTGAGAAAACCCCACACAAAGAAAAACAAAGTCCAAGACATATCCAAAATACTTCAAATGAGAAAAGAATAACTCGCTCTGTTACTTCATCAAAAAGTTGTGAAAAGGAAAACCAGTCCAGAAAAGAATTTCAAGTCGATGATGCAGAAGTAGCTCCAGATACACAAATGTTAAGTGAAACTCCTTTTACAGAGAGCCCTAGAAAAACCAAGAACCTTTTGAAAAAAGTGAGTGTTAATTTAAGCCCAGCTCTTAAGAGTGTGAAGTCAAACAAAGAAAATGATTTTGCAGAATATAGCTTTAAAGATAACAATGACAGTCTTAACGCTGGTAGAAACACTCCGAATAAAAATGGAAAGAAGGAAGTTTCTGACCATGGCAATAAATCTAATAAAAAAGTTGTTGCATCTAAAACACGCAAAAGTAGAAAGAATGACGCAATTGAAAAGTTAACAGTAAAATTACCAGTGATGAGCCATCGTTCACCAAGATGTAAAACAAAAGAAAGTAAGTCGGGTATTCCTTTCAACTTCAAAAAGAAAACGAAGATTTTGACAGAAGATACTAGTTCAGATGAAGATGTACCTCTTAGTGAGGTAAGGAAAAAGCAAGCTAGATCTAAAATAAGGGCACCATTAGCAATAACAATTGATTCAGAATCCAGTGATGAAGAAAATGGGGTTGTGAAGGAAGATGTGCAGTTAACACCAAAGAAGTCAAAAGAATCGTCTGACGAAGATCGTACCCCTAGTAAAGAAATTCTTTTTGAGATAATCGGACTTACTCCAAAAAAATCACCTGTTGAACATGATTTGAAATCACCAAATAAGACCAATGTGCTTGATGTGTTAGCAGAATTGCAGGGCTCTCCAGCGTCATCTCGAAGTTGTCGGCGCACATCCAATTCTAGTAAGAGATTAGATTCAGTAGATGATGTTCTCAAATCACCCACAACTTCAAGAAAAGCCCATGCTAAACAATTATTTTCATCACCTGACAAGAAAGTAAAGGTTAGCAAAAAAGCAAAACAGACAGCTAAAAGAGTTGATGGAATGATTGACAGATTAAAGCAACATAATCCAGGAAGAAGTTTAGCCAGAAGCAGGCAAACCATGACAATTAGTAACACCTGTACAAAAACAGATAAGAAATCTGTGGACAAAAATAAAAAAGCTCAATCAAAAA
The DNA here is from genome assembly GCA_032359765.1 of Saxidomus gigantea. NCBI lineage: Eukaryota > Metazoa > Mollusca > Bivalvia > Venerida > Veneridae > Saxidomus > Saxidomus gigantea. Next base: position 5,799 of record JAUMHA010370246.1, on the reverse strand, counting down.
GTGTAAAAGCAGATGAGAGAAATTGTAATAAAAATTCAGAAGGATCAAAGATTAATGATGAAAATTGTAAAACACAGACTAAAATTTGTAAAGTGCTTAATGAAGACCCATTGGTTGATATAAGAACTGAAGACAGTAGTGAAAATTACTCACAGGAAGAAAAGAAGCAGGCAATTAATTCGGATCAGAATGCTTTTCTTTCTGATGGTAATAGCCAAGATAGAAGCGAGTTAACCAGGGCTATTGCCAGCATAGAATTTAACCAGCCAAATGTGTTGAATGAACAGGAAGAACTTGCAGTGGAAGATGAATTTGATTACAATGAAGATGAGGATACAGAGGGAAAGTATGGTTTACATTCTACAAGTGATTATTTAGAACATTCCCATGTAAAGGACAATGATTATCAAGATTCTGATGGAAATCGTAATAATGTGACTGCTAGAAATGAAGGTTTTAATGAAGCAGTTGAAGTGCAAGGCAATACTAAACATGTGATATCTGTTCAAGTTCACGCATCACAAGACAGTCAAAATACCCCTAATAAATATGAGACGTTGCAAGACTCACGAAAGTCAGACAAAGAATGTGAAACTAGTTCAGTGGGTACTTTCAGTGATTCTGAGAAAAAACAGTCTGAAAGTAAAATGCTCACTGAAGATAATCATAAAAATAGTAACACAAAAGTTAAAGACCAAGAAGAACGCAGAAGAAAACATAGAAAGAAGAAGCATAAGCACAAACACAAACATCGTCATAATAGAAGTGATACCAAGAATGAAAGTCAACTGTCAAATAATTCCATTGAAATGGCACTTGTCCCTGACAAAAATTGTCAATCCACCAGTGATATGAATAGGGCAGTTTCTAGTACAAAACTTTGTAATACAGACAGTGAATCTTTGCAAGAACAGATAGTTGTAGATACAAAATATAAGCAGGGTGAATTGAGAAATGTTCAACAGATGGAAGAGAACCAGGAGGAGTTTAATTATAAGAACAAAAGTTCGGTAAATTTGACTGTGAAAGACTGTGATAAAGCATTTTCTGCTTGTTTCTTGTCTGCTGGAAATCCAGATACATGTGAAGAAGTGAGTCAGTCACAACATACTAAGCATGCAATACCTGTTGAAATGTATGCATTACACACCAGTCAAGAAACTCCTGAAAAAGCAGAGGATATGAGAATCCCACAACCTGTACAGCAATTGAACACAGAAAATGGAAAACAATTACCAGAGATTTGCAGTGATTTTGAAAGGACGCCATATCACAGTGGGAAAACCACTGAAGACAAATGTAGCAGTAACAATGAAGTAAAAACTGTAAGACTGCATGTGCCTGAAGAAAGAGCTGTTAATTCTGAGGAGAAAGACAATTTAAAACATAAAAAGAAGAAACGAAGACACAAGCATGGGCACAGACACAGAAATGATACAAATGGTGGGGTTAACAGTGTTTGTGAGAAATCCTTAGGTTCATGTAGCGAAGATGCAGAACGTCATCACCATCATAAGAAAAAGAAGTCCAAGAAACGACATAGAGAGGAAGAAGAGGATAGACATGAGGTGAGTCAAGTTTTGTCTGAAAAGAATTGTCCATGTAAAAGGCATTTATAACTCATCCAATTCAAATGCTTAGATCTGTACCCTTTAGCTTACCTGCCAGTAAAACTTGCAATGGTCTTAGACTATCTCCAGTCCTTTACATTTCATTGTTAACAAGTCAAAAATTAACCAGCTAGTTTGTAGTTGGTACCTTTCTTCGCAATTATAGTTTCTCCCTCAGCTGAGAACAGGTAGAAGTAAGACAGGTTTTAGAGACTAGTTCTCCATAGTCTACCTCCAGGACAATCCAAGAGTTAAAATAAAGACAGAATTTTCAATCTTGTTATCTTGCTATAATATTGTATAAAGCTCTTAGTTTGTTCAATTTTAGCGCAGGGCAGACTGCAAAATGTAAATTATTATCATTTAGATCTAGTTGTATAAGTTAACTGTAAGTGATAAAAACCTTTGCTTACAACATGTACATAGTACATCTAGAATACATTAAATTTAGTTGTATGCACAATGCAGAGTAATTATGTCATCTCATGAGTTTCAAAATTTAATTTGCTAGCTTTTGAAAAACACATCAAGAGATTATCTTTGGTCCATGTTTAGCATACCTGAGTTTAACCAAGCATGCCTAATTTTTGGTATAAAAATTGCTTGAAAGATAGCTGTTTTACTTCGACCCGGTTAGAGACCTTACCTGCATTATCACATGCTTTATTTTATCCATCAGGATGTGTTTTAATTGTGTTTCAGAGCAAACGTAGAAGAAAGGAGAAAACCAACACATCTGTGGAGATGGAAAGTCTTGCAGCAATAAACATTGATGATGCAATCTCAAAAATTCATGGAACGTGATAATAGACTAGATGCTGATGTTGATGTAGGTGTTCGGCTTCAAGAATTCAAGAATATCCTCTAACAAAATGACAGTAGTATATGCTACAACTGTTTGTTCATTTTAAGTTAGTTTTGCAAGTTTACTACAGTGGTTGGGACCAGGAGTCTCATACTCCAGGCTCAGTGTTGGAACCTTACCTTACATTCAAAAGAAGGGAAAAAACATGTCTGATAGTAGGCTATAGTATGACGTCTTGTGACATCTTGTATGTGAAAATGATTGCCTTTTCCAGTTGGATGTATTTCATTCAAAGTTTGCCGGGCAAAACCATCCCTGGTTTCATTAAAGTGGTTAAAACTGCCCTAGCTAATACTCCAAAAGTGGTCGATACTGGCAGATCGGTGGTCAGTTGAGTATTTTGTTACAATTTTGGTTGTTTTAATGCCAAAAATGAAAATGATACATATAATAAAGGTAATATAATCAGCTTAATCTACTGGCCACTTGACATTGTCTTACTGGCATTACTCAAGTAAGTGTGAAGTATGGCAAGTTGATAGCAGGCCAGTCAACTATTTCAATAGAAAATCTATGTATATCATTCCTCCGGACACAGTACAATTCATTTAGCTTTGAAAAAACATTATTCTCAAAAAAACATGAAATAGTCAATGTGATTTTTTAAAATTACTATGAATAAGCTATAAAGTTATGCTGACATTTTAGGGAGCAATCCAAGGGAGATTATAAGTGTTTGTTAGACATAATTTTTTAATCAACCACTATTGAATGCCAGCCCAGCCTGGTCTATACTCAAATTGACCAGTCATTTGTCAGCATTTATATCTTTATGTATTAATCTCTTCAGAACAATAAGCCTTTGAACAACAAACACCATCTGTTTTTCTGACTGGTGTTCATTTCTAATAGGGATAGATATACATACAGCTTGATAGCATAGACGGTAATTATTGTATTGAAGAAAAATACAGTTAGGCTCAGAATGGCATGAGTTGAAGCTTTTAATACTTTGCTGACTTCTAAAAAGAACTTCCCCTTCTTTCAGTTTAAATGGTGTCATTGTATGTTTGTATGGGTTCTAATTCTAGCTTATGAAGACATGTAAAAAAAATGTATTGAGATGGAGAAAAGATTTGAAAAGTGATCAAACAAAGCATTAACCTGCAAGTGATTCTGTCTGAGCAGTCAGTGCAGACTATGATCAGACTCCACATCCACATGTGCCCTCTGAGCAATAAATGGTACTGCTCAAATTGAAAGATGAACACGGAGCTAAGCAGGTGTAGGGCTGATATTGGTGTTGATATCTGTAGGGTAATCCGGTATTCATAAGCTGTTGAACGAGTAAGCTGAATGTCTTGAAGTTGTTTCCTTATATAGACTGTGATAGTGATGTTCTTGGTGTAAAACAGCATGATTTAACTGGTAGTTAAGATGCCATTCTTGTGATGAAGTAATCAAGCATTTATTAAACTTGATATAATTTCGTATCCAGCTGTAGTTGTGTTAGTTTGTGTCTGTTACAATGCTGGAAAGAGTCTGATTTCACAGTGTTATATTGTTCTCTGTATTGCGTGTAGAGAAAGTTATTATCAGTATTTAAAGCACAGTTGGGCTTTGTTTAAAAGTCTGTGTAACTGTACATATTAAATACAATAACAGTTTTACACTTGGTTTACAAAATGCAAATGGTTAAAGAAATACAGATGTTACTGCATGAATGTTTTTCCGATCAGATAGATCAATACATTTTCCTTTACTATGGAAGAGTATGTATTTCATACATTTTATTTTTTTGAATAATTAAGAAACTGTATTTTTCAGACTAATCTGAGTATTTTCTTCTTAAACCTCCTTCAGCAGATCTTTTGAATGGAGGTCGTTATAAGCTGAAGATTAAAGTATTTATAATGAATATACCAAAGTCAAAAAGAATCCTATAAATCTGAAAAAATCCACATTTCTTCCAGGATAAACAAATACAAGATGAAATATATTTTCCTGGTACAAATTAATCTTGTTACATTGATTATTAAAATTCTCAAATTGCCTCCTGTTGAAATGATTGCCACATTATTGTTTGTGCTTTGATACTGTTTGTTTAGTGTTTACATAGTTTGTATTGTAAGTAATTTTCATTTATATTGTTGAATGTTATTATAATTTTCAATGTTTGTATTTGACATAAACTGACTGCAGGTAATATAATAATGTTATGACTGGCTATGTTCCTTATCACAAAGAGTGATACATAAAACTATCATTTTGCTTTCCAAAGATTAAGTGTACGGTCACCACTTTGTATGTCCGTTCCTGCATCTGTCCAATATCTTTGTAAATGCTATCTCTTAGCAGCCACTCACTGGAGTCCGAGCTCACTGGAGTCCGAGAAGCTTCATGCAAAGCATTCATACCAAGTTACTTAGATATTTCCATCATGTTTTGGCTCTGTCAATTTTCTTTAACAAAAATGTAATTTACAAATTCATATCCTTAGTAAATTATCTAGTAATAATACCACAAAAATGTGTGCTCATTCTTGTCCCCACTATTTCAGAGCTTTTGTAGCTGGAACTCGATCATAATGAACGGGAAGCTGTATTTTCGAGCAGCATGTATAAATTGCAACTTTAGGGAGCAGCAATCACGTCCAACAATAGTTCTGTCGTTAATCCTGTTGATATTCAATTTTGAGTGTGTTGCACTGACCATGAAGTACTTGCCTTTCAAGGTTTTAGATATTGTTAAATTGCACATTTTTGACTTTCAGATTTTGAACATCAAAAAAATTCTTGTGGGTGTTTCAAATTTACATAGAATAATTTAGAGATAGATGGATAATTAATGTTGACATGAAGTGTTCTTCATGGATTTTACTTAAGTATAAACATTTTTTTTTAAAGATTTGAGATCTGTTGAAGGGAACTGTACATGTATGTCACATCTTGAAACAAAATATTGAATAAATTACTACTATGTATTCATCTATTTGTTTGTTTTTTGTCGAGCCGCTTGCGAAAGTTCGATATGGTTGTCCAAATGGCTGTTCGGTGTATGTGCGTCCGTCCGTCCGTCCATCCGTCCGAGTTTTGCTTGTCTAGGCTGTAACTTATCCATGGATCAAGGGATGCACAAATGTTCACAATTATGAGATTGAGTGTCATGCACAAGAACCAGGTCCCTAGGTCTAAGGTCAAGGTCACACTGAGGTTAAAGGTCAAATTCAAGAATGACTCCGGAGCATATCTTCTTCATGCATGGAGGGATTTGGATGTAACTTGGTACAAATGTTCACTACCACGAGATGGAGTGTCATGCGCAAGAACCAGGTCCCTAGTTCCAAGGTCAAGGTCACAGAGCCCAAAGGTCAGATGCAAGAAT
>JAUMHA010370235.1:0-13376 GCA_032359765.1 Saxidomus gigantea | reverse complement strand
AAGTGTGGCCACTATAAAACAATAATTTCGATTCCGTATAAATGTGTTTAACGGTAAGCAAACGTAGTTCTGTGGGTGAGACGATGGATATGCAGTCGAAATTATCTATCATGCCAGTGAAAATTCAATGCGACATTATCAAAATTTACATGTTCTCTACTACATGCTATCAGATCTTTCTAACTTAAACTGAAACGTAAACGGAAACGGAAACGGAAACTTACTTCGTACTTCGGGGACTTTCTCAAATGTAATAAAAAAGCTTTGAATAACAAAATTATAAAATACCACAGGGGCTTGCGACTTAAATACATGAGCTGTAAACAATTTGGGTGTTTGATCAAACAAACACATGTCTAAATTACCTGCGGAAGGAAATGTCAAGATATGGGCCATATAGAGATTATCGACTTGTTCGACTTAATCTTTCTTATAGAGTGCTCTACCATTATTCAGTATCTCAGAATTATTCTGTTAATCTTGCGATACTTTCGTCTCTCTTACGTCACATCTGATAAGGTTTCGATGGGGATGAATTTTCTCTGGATGGACACATGCATAATGAAAATATAAACTTATGTCATTAGCTTCGACTATTGCGCATCATTAAGAAAGGTTGGAAATCCCGTCTCGCTTTACATACAATATCATTTTTATCAACAAATACAAATTAAGTACGTATGACATGAAAGTTCCTATTAGTGACAGTTACAAGAATGAAACTGACCATTTGGCTCATTCATAGGATGAAGTATGTTGTGCAATCTGTTATCTTTTGCACTAACTGCTGGATAATACTTGTCTCAGTCGCCAATGATTTACCATAGGTAATGTATATTATGCGAAAATATTTGATAAAATATGCGCAACATTGTACGGATTTCAATGCCTGCATTTGCAGTGCCTACCATTGAAATAGTAGCCGAACTTGCACAATCCTTATACAGAACAACGGGGTTCTGTTTACAAGGGGAAACTTATGACTTCTATCAATAAATGACTTTCTGATCAACAGAGTGGTGAGAAAATCTGCTAGCCACCGAAAATTGAATTGTTTTTATGAAGGAGCACTGCAAAAAGAAGATATCTTCTGCTAACGTCCATTAAAAAGTAAAAGACAACACTCTTCCTCAATTGAACTAGTGCAAGTTATTTATGAAATACAGAAATTAAAAAATTACTGGGTCGGTACAAGCATACAGAATTTAGCGAGCACTACTTCGTATCCCTGTGGTGTTGTGCACATAAGACTTGTAAAAATCGTGAATTTCGTGCAAATCAAGCGTAGAATATTACATGTATGTACATAGCTAAATCAGAAACGCTATACATGACTAAAACGATTTTTAGATACTGTATAATAACGCTTTAAATTATATGCGGTGCAAAATAGTTTCACCTGTTTTGAATATATGTAGTCGTAAACTTGCCGAAATCGCAACAACCGCCAAAATATCCTGTAAGACATATCGCGGACAGACACTTCTAGGAATATTAAATGTTTAAATCGACTACCGCTCTTCTGGCGTAAGGTTATCACAATAGCTGTTAAAATTCTGAGAGTATCGCAAGACATTTTACTATTTATTCCAAAAAGATTTATCTATAATTTCAAAGAGATATAGAATTTTTCCGTCGATATTTTGAAATTCATTTGTTTTTTTAGTTTCGTTTCAGATACGATCGTCAACCACCAATACAGATGGACGAGGTCAAAACCGACAAAGGAAGAAATGAATTAACAATACTGAAATCCTTGGAAAATTGTCAATGATATTAGCTGTCAATACAATAGCCTAAATCTATTCTGATGTGTCTGTTGTTCTTCTTTTGATGTTTAACGTTTGATAATGAAGATAAGATAATAATTGATTTACTCACTGCTCTAGCAGGAGTAAGAATGTATTTCTGTCCTTATAACTGAGACACTTGACCGTAAACATAAGGTTATATTTGCTGGTAAATAATACAGAAGTGGCACTTTTGGACTACAGTACTTGTAAAATGACTTTGTTAGACTAAAACGGTGAGGAAAATTCTACAAAAAAAGATACATGGTTCATGAATAGTCGCCACAGATTAAACGGGGTTAGGGGACTGGTACATTCATCATTTACAACATAGGACATGCAAAGACAAAAAGAATACCTACAGGAAAGCACTTAAGTTTGTACTGTGGTGTTTCTGGAATTGAAGACGGACAAATAGGCACAAGTAAAAGCAAACATTAATCGACTATGATCAAATACCACCCATGACGTGAATGCCATGGTTATATTTTCAATAGCAAAACCTTAGCCCATCAAGGATAACACCATTTAAAGCAGGACAATCTTGTGAGGCTACGCACATAATGCAACAGATTTGTTGCCAATATGTAAACAATATGAAGATAGTCCAATTATCGTGTTATTCATTGCAATTGAACAGGAAGCTACATAGCATGTATTGTTGAACTGGGGTATCCAAACGTAAAATTGTGTGGCTGTGTCATCTGATAGACTTTTTTATGACTATTCTGTACAAAAGACAAGTCAGTATTATTTCAGATGAAATAAACGTGTGCACACGTACTAGATCACCGTTTGTGTGTTCCGTTAGTCTGACTTTATCTACAATATATAGTGATATATCGAAATATATCGAGATAGAGGATGAAGACAACCTATTAACGAAGAATTCTCTTTAATCAGCATTATGCAAACATATTTACCATGAATAATGATGAACAGTTTCTAATGTGCGGACAAAATTGTCTGCACATATTACAAAACATCTACCCTTGACATTTTTGTCTATTTCTTCGACATTACTTTTAAATCTACAACAAATTTATTCTACAAGTGTAATTTCTGTGTAAATACTTTTTGGGTTAATGTTTATAAAACGCAGGTATCTAAATGTATGATTTCCAATCAAAGAAAACAATGAAGCTAAAACGTCAAAAATACATTTAAAATTTTAAAACATATTTATATAAAATACAATACGCAACTGTTTTCAAATGTAAAGTGTAAGGATAGCTCAGTTATCGTCTCGTTACTTCCTGCCATTTAAACAGAACATATGTAGTTCAGTACACTTTTTTCAGGATAACCTATGCATATCATAAAAGTTCACTGTAATCAATTTATTAGCATGCACAACTTGTGTATAGATGTTTTTCATGATATGTTTTGATATTAGATAAGACTGTATTTGATTAATATAGCAGTTTTTAATACACTTTTGTACATTTTAGGAGGCTTGAACATGGTAGTTGCGCCGAAACTCATCGAAACTCAGAACAAGGGACAAATTATGATTATCAACAGTACATGAGATGTTTATATACTCAATTTATTTATAACAGTCACGTCAGAATGTTTCCAAACTGCCAGGATTACTTTTGACTGATATTAAAGAGAGCCATCTTCAAAATTAAACTCGTCTTCAATGCAAGATGTGCACTTACACACTAATTTACTAAAAAAGCCCCCATCTACTCAAAACTGAATACTGGTATGTTATGTACTAAAGTCGAAAGCCAACACAGTCAGCTTAAAATCATATGTGCAACCTGCAATGGCCTATAGAGACTTTCAAACATCAGAGAAACACTATTGGTATATGAACAGCGTGACGGGGATACTTCAAGATCTAGCATAGGACATACGAATGACAGGCTAGGTTAGGGCTTGATATAACAACAATCTTTGAGATTATTACCTATTTACAATCCGCAATTTCATCAAGTGCTAAGTCTAGACTAGAGTCTAGAATCGACATTTATATACTCGCAATCAATATTGTAGAATTTTATGGTGGTGTGGGTTTGTTGTTGTTCTGTTGGTGCTTTGTGTTGTTGTTGTTACTGCTGCGGTTTTTTTCTTTTAGCTGAAAAAATGTTATAGTTTAGCTAGCTTTCGCAACTGAAACTTTACCCTTTATTTATAAGATTTTGGACTGTATATTTGAAAATATTTGCTATAATTATTTCAAGTTGTGTAAGTCTACACTATCCTTATCTATGCAAAACGCTTAATCTGCAATGCACATGTAACATACTTGTTATCCAATAATGCAATTGTTAAATTCACTACCAAAACCTGTTATCCTTTATTAAAAACGAGGAATGATCTTTAATACAGATAAATAATTTAATATGCGAAATTTTTTATATAGATATTACTACAATCGTTTAATGTATGTGTAGGTAATCATTACTCATCAGTGTACTTCTGATCTAATCAGGGTTGATAAATGATTTCTTAAACATTTCCTTATTTGCGCAGTACTACCCCAGTCTTCCATTTTCAGTTTTTACCCAATTACTTTTACTGCAGTTTTTTATGTTATAGACTAGCAACGGTAAACTAACTTTTAAATATACGTATTAGTCTGTGATAATGCTATAGATAACGTAAATATTCTTATCTCTAGAGTCTCTATAATTAAATATGCAAAGCTGTTTCTTTACATTTATACTTGCTGTAACCATATTACCTGCTGTATACTTTGTATTTGCCAGAAGCATTTGAAATGTTTCAAGCAATAAACATATTGCACTGTACTATAAGTGAATATTGAGTGGCAGCATAACATGTTTTATGTTTTATTCATGTTTATTGTACTGTAAATGTATATGCTGATGAGACCGAAATAAACTACTTTCAGTGAGAAAATATTTTAAAGATGCCCATTCACCTATTTTTGTGAATAAAAGAAAGCAATCTTTTTCACTGCACTCAACGTGTGACAATAAAACTATCTATTCCGGTATACATCCACCTGCACAGACAAACACGCTGAAGTATCACCTGTCAACAACAGTATCAATATACCTACTGACACAGCGGTTACTGCCATGTACAATTATAACGTACACAGTGCCAGAGTGGTACCAAGACCATATTCTTAACTCAAACATCAGCCGGCCAATCAGCTTACAAAAATCGGAAATAAATGCCAAATTACCTTCCTTCTTCCAGATTATATGCATTCTTTCGCCGATTTGCATGATGCAAATGCTAGAAAAGCATGTAAATGAAAACATACATATTCTGTGGGTTATTTTCTAAACATAAATGAGTATTCAGAACCGTGATTGCGATCTATTAAATTGCGGATGTCCAGTACACACGTTAGGGAGAAAAGAAATTTACTACTCGTATTTCTTTAAATAATGACACATAATTCGACTGTTTGGTGCCCGTTAAAAGCTTGATGAAGTTTCCAATCATTCTGAAGTATCTCTCATTTATCTGATGACAGAAGCTTACTGAATTAAAAAATGACAATTCAAACTCCCAGTTTAACAGTAAACCGAAATACATGTACACGTATAGATTTATGACAATGTCAACATCCTAATCCCATTATGTCCATGCAAATAAGAGACAAGAATTTGGCGTAAAACACTGTACTGCAAAGACAATTCAAAACACTGAAACGAATATTTCACATGGTCCGCGTCAAGATCTCCCTCAGCAAGTGTCCAGACACTAAAACATATTGTACCATTCGTGCAATCTTATATCTTTAATTAGATATACAAAATGTATAATGTAATAAAAAAGCTGCTGGTAATGTAACCCTCGGGTCCATGCATTAATAGTTCAAAACTGTCTGCACAAAGCTAAAACATTTACTGTAAACAGGGTTCATATTTATTTCAGCCAGTAGATATGGTTGTTCGGTCTGGTACAATATTTATTATATGAACCATTCAAACGTTATCTCAAACTACCATTAAATGATTTGATCACAAGCTACAATTTTAAATGCTGAAAAATATTCCAAACATAATTATATTTAATCACTTCCGTTTGTTTATATTCAATTTTCACACAAACCTGAAGTGTCTTTTGTAATAGCTTAAATACACTCCTGAGAAAAACTTATATAGAGTCTTATTTACCCTTAGTTCATAATCTAAAGATAAGTGCATGTTTAACTGAACGACAAACGCATGTTGCAGGCATTGTTAGTGCATATGTTTGCAAAAACAGCATAAGTATGCACTATATGAAGTTATAAAACAAACTCATATTAGCTTCTTATTCACTTAAACTAAATCAGTCTGACTGAATTTCTGGCCTATGTCTTCGGTATCACAAGTCGGTTGTTTCGCCCAACATGCCAACACCGTTTGGGAATTCTAACCGTACGCTGAACCTTGGCGGTCCAGGACTTACATGCCAGATTTATTGGATGCTGTCATATATCTTTACAGCATTTATGTTCTTTCATATATTGACACAGTCTTAGCCTGATAAAGCTGTAAGTAATGATATAAAATCATTTTTAGTGAACTCGTGTGAACTGGCAGTATAACATGATCATGACACGATGCGACGCTATTATTATAGACCACTGCGTAAATAAGACATTCTTACACCGCCAATAGCGGCTGCATGAATCTAAAATTGTGTTAATCTTATGCATCGATGGCTTTCTTCGGACTAATAGATAGCCTTAGGGTAACAGAGCTTGCGAGGTGCTATCACAATCTTATATATTCTGTCTGAGCGATTATAGAGTAATTCTGATGTATGGAGAAAAGTGAGGATGCTATTGTCTCGTACATAATAGAATCGTCGATATCATCAAAAGTTATAGTCCGTCCCGAGTTTAGAACAACCGAAAATATTTATTCTTTGGTACTATTGGTTGAATGATATAGGAATTATATTTGTACTTTAAGGGATCTCAGAAGCTGCCTTGCGATGTTCTCACTGTGACGTTGAAAATTGCCATTATATATTGTTATAAAATATACACATCAAAAACCCATATTTGTTATGTAGTAAGTTTATGTTTTCGGGACTAAAATGCTTTATAAAGAAATGATCTTCTGTTGGCCAATGTAGCTTACAGTTATCATCGTCAGGTGTTTGATAAAAGTCTGCGATTTATGTATTTAATCTAATGAACAGTGATGGCAACTACTTGGAATAACACATAACCTATTAAATATTTTTAAGATAAAGAGACTTTCGGGTAGGCTGATAAGTTCAAAATACACATTACACAGTTTGGTATAATTATAGCAGAAAGTTGAGTCGACTGATAGGGTTGCCTTTGAGCGGAAACTAGTGGCATCCGATTGAAAACAATCTCCGTGTATTTATTGTTATGAAAATGCATTTGATGCTGTGTAAAATGAAAGTCTACTGCAAAATAAGATCTGAAGGAAATATTGGCAAATGAGGATTCTGCTTGTTTGTGATGTATTTTCAACAGTATGAATTGTAACCTTATTTTAGTGAATCTTAAATAACGCTGAATCAGTGCAAAGTTGCACATGACATAATTGCTTACAGAGGCAGACGGAAGCGAGTTTAATTTTTATGAAACTTAGTAACTTGTCCAAAACATGCAATACAATACGGAATTTATGTATTTCTATATATCGGTATGTGTTTCTGGTTTTAGAGATTTTTTCTTTATTTTTACTTTTTATATGTGTCGCCGACGACAACCTACCATGTGTATTTTAGTTCTGAGTAGTGCACATATAATTTATATAAACAAATATTGTCACACACATATTTATATTTGATCTGCGTTGAGAGATTGATATCCTCGCTTTATCACGTTCTTCTTTCATGCAGTTTTCATTTGATATTTGACGGATCTTAAAACGATGCCAAAATTTATCATCTTTCTACCTGACCCTGTACAGCGAGCACACACGAGGTAAAAATTCGGCCGAGTTGTGTACACAAACTGCATCATATATACGAATGTAATGTTTTTCAAATCTATGCCAAGACCAAGAAGCAACGTGTGTATGCTTATAATGTACTGTGTAGGAAACTTTCATCATGGCTTTAAAGCTAGCACTGTTATACAATAAACGATAAAAAAAGTATGCACTTTAAATTACATGATGATTCCTGCAGCCATTCATGCAGTCGGTTTAAAGGACTCTGGTAAAACTGCAAACAACAGTAGAAGTGAGCAAATATATCATTTTAACCATTACAATCATGTTTCATGTCTGTAACTCAAAACGTATAATTACGCGGGAGGATGCTGGCCATTTCTCAAGCTTTGGCATCAACAACATACACTTTTCAATACTGGTATAGGTGGCACACTGGCATCATAAAAAAATGGATTTTAAAATCTTCACATACACACATTTGATGCAAATGAATTGAAAATTTAAAGTGATATTGCAGTATTCTTCTTGTTCGTGTTTTGTTAATTACTAATGACTGTTACAGTTAAGGAACGATCATATCATCATCTCTGCTTTATTTTAACATAACATTGAAATGTAGCAGTAGACTTACCATAACATCAAATACATCCATTCTGTATTAAATCTATAGCATGTAGTATGATAAGGCCGTAACTTATTACACGTCATTTCGAATGTCGATTTCACATGTTCGATATATATTGCACGCGAAAAGGATATCCAAAGTCTTAAAATGCAAATCATTGCCTTATTTGCTGTATATATGTCACAGACAGTGAGTATTTTTCTGTTATAGAAAACTTGGTGCTCGTAATATTGCGATCCGTCTGCGTTATAAGGTACAATTACGGTGTCAAGGGAAGAAACATATGATGGAATAGTATATCGATTGCCCCAAGGAACTTTCTTACTGTCTTCAAACTTTGTCATTATAAAATGTACAAATGTAGTCTATTCCTGAATGTATAGAGAATGCTTTCATGAGTTGCATGTACTAAATAGACATGTGTTTACAATAACTTCTAAACTGAAATTAATTCAAGGCATTATTGGGTTTTGTTTTGAATTTTTGATTCGCAGATATTGTATTACATAACCAATCATTAAGTTCAACGTTTTATAAAAACCTGGTTTCTTTCTTATCTGTATGTTTATTGAGATTGGAAACCCGAATTGTTTTTTTTATTATCAAATCCTATCATACCGTAAAATCTCTCCTACAGCTTTTATGTTATTCTCAAAGAAAGGGATTCCCAAAGATACAATCTAAATACCGAAGTATGTCTGGCCTTAAAATGAGGTGTTTTCAGAAGAAAATATACGTCAGTGTTGTGAAATAAATACTTTGTCTGTGCCAATTTGTTTTCGAAAAGCTGTAGCTGGTAACTTGGCGCAGATACGCTACCTCGTGGTCTTGGCAAAGGTTTTTAAAATAGCACACTCGGTATCGGAATTCTGTAATGAAATGTCGGAACATATTACAGAATTAATCAACATTTAAATATAACAAATCACAGTTTGACGGCATCGGCTACTTAAAATGGATTAAACTGTCTGATTATTAGATGTAATCTACACAACTTAAAATATTAACTTACGCAGAGGCCAAATTCAATTTTTCTTCTTCCAGACATTGTTGTAGCCATTTTTCGTCGTATAGCTTGTAGGACATTAACAAAATGACATCTTGGTGCGAAAAACGGTCTCATACAAAAGTATACGATCGTCTGAGCTTCACACGGGAGCTCATAGGTTTAGTATAAATGAACTAATCAAAGAAGAGGGTACGTATCAAAGCTAACCCAGTTTCATTTTAATTTGTTTATGGACTGTACTTCAAGACAGATATATACAACTAATGTTACCATTTCTTTCCTTTAATTAATTAGAGGCTAAGATGTCTGTCGCTCGTCCCGGAGGTTGCGGGTTCGAACCCCACTACGGTCACGACCGTTTCTCCTCATGTTACACCAGTACTGGTTTTCCCAGAAAGAGGGTTCAAGGGTGACTTTGTAAGTTTCAAGCTATCTTTACCATCTAGATTATATAAATAAGAATAAACTATAAACTAAACTAGAAGGACCTTTCTATCTTGCAGGTAAGACAGATTGACATTTTGGTATGCAACGTCATTAAAGGAAGCATTGGAATGGCAGCACCTGTCGGACATTGCTTTAATTTCACGAGTAAAGGTAATATCATGTTGACGATGGTGTTACAGGAAATAGCAGCACATAACAGTGTTAGTTATCTAATATTACGGAAACAGATAAGTTAGATAGAAAATCGTGGGAGGTACACGTGTAATTTCCTTTGTAGTTAAGACATCAAGTTGCCGCCTTCATTCCAGGGGATGTTTATGGTAAGATATCATTGCGGTCTCTATACAGGCTAAGTAGAAATAAGTGAATCTGTGTACCTGTGGCACAATTTTCAAACTGAGGTCAAAACCGCCATTCCTGCATGATCTTTACATCATTCGTTTAGCAAAGAAGAAGTTTTGTTATATCTTTTATGAACGTGGGGATATTCCCAGAGACATGCTCTGACAAACATCAAGGAAAATATAACAGCCGCTTTTTAACAGCGTCCATTAAAAAGAGCATTTTATATGAAAATTTATCACTTACTGTTATTGCACTGTATTTCAACAGAAGATATCTGTATCATGTTGGTAGGTTACGAATGAAATTTCGCAACTATTACGAATACAATATCGAAATATGACCTTTAAAAAAGAGCTGTAAAAAATCATTACCTTTCAATCCAAATGCTGGTCAAAGCCTGATTGCAGTGGTATAGATACTTTAGCAACGCGATAACTATAGGGACACAAGAAACACAAATAACAACTTCAACTTTCGTGTATGAGAAATGCATAGTTGTATTTATATAGATGTTTCTTTTGGCAAGGTTTCCTTTAATAATTGTATATTTAGCAGTTTGTAAATTTCCATCTTGTTCTGCAGTTATTATAATGGTGTTTTATGTAATGAGCATTTATTGGAAGGTTAAGCTACCATCATCTCTCTGCATTCGACTATTAAACGCCATGCACTGGCATTAAAAACCCATTACAGCATACATGGTATCTAAAAAGAGGACATTTCGGAATAACATACTTCGGTTAATTAGATCTACTGTTGAGTGTAAATTGCATATGGCTTTGAATGATTGTCTTAAAGCCAAGGGATAAAACAATTGGCCGATATCATAAATTCATCTAGTTATGCAGGGAAAGATAGAATATTTTCATGTAGGGAAGAAAAGTATGTAAGAAATAATTCTGAAAGGTGGGGCAAGCGATGAAGGTTTTACAAGTATACGACTTTTACGAGTGCTTTTGATGTATTTGATTCAAACCGCTGAGGGCCATACATAATACAATACTAAACAATCACAAACAATTCGTGAATTAATTCTACGTTAATCATGATTACCATAAACCTTGTACAAATGTATATTTAACTATCGTCGGTACATGTACATCATAAGATTTTAAAATGTGATAGTTTCTTGCTGCTTTTAGTTTTAAACGCTGAATCTGATCCTCGCGTGCCCACACGAAATAAATATGTCTACTAAAAGTTCCTTTACAAAGATCATCCCTTGATTTTTAGTTGTATTCCCACTTTGCACAACTTTCTATCATTTGTTATAAATTGTGTAAATCAATTTTATGCAATAAACTATTTGAATTGAATTGAATTATATATTGTAGTGACGTTGTAACGGGAAATAAATGCCCCCGGAAATAAATGCCCCGGGATATAAAGAGCCACTGTACGAAATACGCATGCGCTAACCTAATGAGGCGGTACTATGTATATTACAGCAAAGGGGTAATCTCAAACTTAGAACGGCAGTTTTTCAAAAATTTATTAATCAAAGAAAACAGTAGCAATGCGAAGAGAATAAACTATTATCATCTATAGAATAAACTGTATGTATTCATAGTGCGAAACCTCCAAGTTACCAATAAATGATAAAGATTTAGTACCTAGTCAATTCTTTTCACATCATAAGTAGAAAGTAACGTAACTGGTCATTTAGCTAAAACAACTTCAGCGAACTCGGTTTATATGCTTGACAGAACGGGTACGCTGAAGCTTACTCCGTAGGGAAATCGTACTAATAATCGTGTCAGGGTCTGCTCCGCGTCGAAAATAAAGTACATTTCTTTTGAAACCAAAACGTGTCCATATTCCCCTACTCAACGCACATTAGATGAAATCTATGCCCTGTTATGAAATGCATGCCCTGTTATTCTGATAAGGATTCGTAATAAGGCTGATCCAAAATAGTATTTAGCAGCGCCTGACGAAAACAAAATATAGAAATAGCGACATTTAGAGTTTTGGAAGCCAGAACTACTGGTCATTGAATGCAAGTAAAGAACCAATAAGAAAATAGCATTATTTATCAGGAAAATACCAGCACATGATTGCAAAATCTGTAGCAATACAGATAAAATTGAACACGTTGTCCTAGATTTAATTTGATATTTAGAATTTATTTTACCTTACTTGTTCAGCCTTATCCAATCACATCACTCTCACTTCCGCTTCCTGTCTAGAGAGAAACATCCGTCAGCGGTCATTTGGTACAACAAACATGTATAGCCGACTTGCAGTGGTGTAGAATTAAACAAGCAGTGATATAATGATGCCACTTTTCCAACGACACTAAGTACATCAAATAAATTGCTTTGAACTGTCTGTCGGTAGTCTCGGGAATAAGACATGTCCCGGATGTAGACAGCCAACGTAGCAGACGTGACCCAGCGTTACATCTAAAACTGAACGCTCTGGGTAAAACTAAATCAATTGCTTCATGTTTCTGTTTTGATGTGTAATTGGAGCCCATTTGTAAATCACGTTCGTATGAACATTGGCATTATCAGTCGAAAGTTCGGAACAATGAAATATGCTCTTTGATCCTACTTAAGCCTGACGAATGCTAGAATTTCATTCGCCAAATATTTTAAACGATTTGATCTCATTGATTGTTTCTGAAAGTATATCTTTGGTGGCTGATTTCTGCCATATCGCTGTGGCGTGTTGGTGCGTCTGCAGGCGCCAACATGCGAGAACGACAAATTCTTGATTTGGCGTGTTGGCGCCTCCACCAAAACAAGAATGTCATTTGTTGTATCGGCGTGCTTTACTTGTCGTCATATATAGTAGTCTACTAGTATCTTTAACAATTCAATTAATTTATACATATTATTTGAATAAGTAGTTTTTTCTGACCTGATTATTTTCAAAATACACCCAGTTTCAGAATTTTTGTTAGTTTGACGCTTTGCTGATACTGCGCTGGTGAAACGAATGCCTAGTCGCTTTCCGGCGTTCCATCAGGTTCAAATCCTACAATTGATGTTTCTTCTGTTGTCTATACAAAATCGGCGTCACTATAAACAGGGCGTCGTTAAGACAGTATGCAATGTAATTGGCCTTTTTGCGCCATAACATTAGCACAAGAAGTCGTCAAATATATAGTATTTAAGGAACATTTCTACGACTTACGAGGGTGCTTCAAAAAGTAATATTACTAGATTAATAAATTTAAGACGGTGAATAGTACCTCAGATGAAATTATTCCAACCCCTCAAAATAGTCCCCCTTAACAGAAATGCACTTTTGTAATCTCGCTATCCATTTCCTAAAAGCGCCAAAGTAGTCTG